>BFEA01000237.1:1421072-1472366 GCA_003427395.1 Chara braunii
CCTTAACCAAAATCAAAGTAGACTCACTCACCCACACCAGATGGAAAACTCTACAGACTGTCGGTTCACACCCCATCACAAGCCAGCAAAACATCCACGAAACAAAGAAAGGTCTGTCACAGCCAAAAAATACACTCCAGACACACCGCTGGCACTAGAGGCAAAGCATGGCCGCCTAGTAACGGCCCCGACCACTGCGGCTCGACCTGACCGGAAAAAACCGTAGCAGGAAGCTAGCGAAGTCGTAGCATATATCGTCACAAACAGATATATATATATAAGGAAGAAGATAAAAAATTTAAGTCATTTTTTCTTGTTTTTCTTTTTTCCTTTTTGTTCTTTCTGTTCGCATTTGCGCTCTGATATTCTTGTGACAATATACATCGTCACAAACAGAACTGCCCGGTAAACCGTAGGCAGAGAGAGAGAAGAGGACAACAAACGAGGGGCTGTGACATATATTGTCACAGAACTATTGACTACGAGAGTAAGCACGTGAAGTAGAAGAAATAAGATGAGCGAAGAAAAGAAAAATGAAAGGACAGAGGCAAAGAGACAGACAAACCAGAACGACACAAAACAGTGTCCTCTTATTCTTTGTTTCACAGTATTATTATTTCTTTCAGTGTTTTACAAAAAAAAAAAATTACACTGAATCAAAGGATAAAAATAAAAAACAAAGACACATTGAAATCATTCAGTTTTTCAGTCTTCTTAACGCCTCCTCCACTATGCCTTTAACGTACAAGGCTCGCCACGTTGATGAAGTTGGGCGCCATATATTGTCACACTGTGAATCGGACGGAGTATGTTCGATGGATGAGAACAGGATTCTCTAATAAGCCCCAGTAGGCTTAATAGTTGGAGATTTTATTTTATTTTTTTTCCCTTATAGTTCCCTTATAGTTGGAAATTTAAGATTTTATGTAATACTGGAAAGGAATACAAATACGAGTAGATGTATATTTATTTATTAAATTTTAAACGTTCAAAGCATTACTGGGACAAAATTCGTTGCACTTCAGTCGAGAGTTTTTTGTCTTCAAATACACATACTTACGCACGAATATAACAATAAAAATATATAATACATCGATGAATATAGAAAGGCCGGGTGACTCGAAACCAACAGCTAAGAGGGCGTCAGCAAAAGAAGGTGAAAACTGTTGAAACAATAAAAAAGGAATGCAAGGCTGTATCTGATCGCAGTCAGATCCAGATTCACTCAGAGGGGGCAGCGAAAGGAAACTAGGACGCCAACGCTAACGCACACACACTGGCAGTTCCACGGCTGTACCTGATCGCAGTCAGGCCCAGATTCACTCTGAGATGTCGGAAATCGGAATGCACGGCCTGAATCTCTCTTCTTTACGAGGCGCAGGTTCCTCGTTTATTAACTTTACATGCGATTGCGTCCACGTACGTGCGGCTCAACGGGAAGACGTCGAACACACACACACACACGCACACACACAAACAAACACGTATTCACTTTTTTTCAATTCGATCAGTTATTGTTTCATTTGCGTTTAATTAAATATACTCGAGAATATTCATATTCGCTACTTCCACTTCATTGATTGATTGATATCTGACTCAGAATCTGTTAGATCGGATTTGTAACTCGTCTATGGGGAAAAAAAAAAAAAAAAAAAAAAAAAAAAAAAAAAACACTACAACAACCTGATTTGTAGCTTGTCTTATGTGTGCTTTCTCATTTTCCCTCCTCCTTCTTCTTCTTCTCGTCACCTTCATTACTTAACTATTTCATTAACTATTTCATTAACTAATAATGTCCACTGCTGACGTGTCGAACAGGTCGATCCGGCTGTCACGAGGCGTGATCCTTGCTGTCCTCACCTCCGCTTCGCGCGCGCATTTCCTTCCTTCCTTCCTTCCTTCCTTTCCTTCCTTCCTTTTTTTTTTTTTTTTCCTCCTTCTCAACACCTCGTTCATTCATTCATTCATTCATTCATTCATTCATATAGATCGCAACCACCAATCCGAGTCCTGGGACCTCCCAATTCTACCCGGAATAGTCAAGAGTACTGAATACTCCTGAGAACATTCCTCAGCGCTTAGCTTAGGGTCCTGGCAGAAACATGAATCCAGTCTGCCCCGTTGATAACCACTATTCCAATCACAAATAATTCATCACAGACCTAACCAGAGCAGCTACAGCTATAGCCAATCCAAAAAAAAAAAAAAAAAACAATCCACGGACAACGAAGGTAATCAACATCCTAACTCACCTACTTCTGTTTGCCCAAGGTCCGATTCGCATTTTTTTATTCGCAGAAAGGAATATATCATATTATATTATATAAGTATGTATATATACATATAGATATAGATATTGTCACACTGTGAATCAGAGCACGAAGGCGAAAAAAAAGCAAAACAAGGAAAGGAAAAGAAGTAACGAAGGAAAGTATGCATATATATATACATAGATATATATATCTATATGTTTGTGACGATATATATAAAGTATGCATATATATATATGTGTCTTAGAACTCTCGTCAGTTAGAGGGCAGCAGGCAAAGACGGTACACGTGGAGCAGAACAGCGACATTGGGTGGGCGGTAGGTATAGACAGGAGGAGGAGGTTTTGAATGCGTGCGACCGGAGGAGGCGTTGCCAGAATGGGGGGGGGGGGGGGGGGGGGGGGGGGGGGGGGGGGGGGGGGGGGGGGTCGGTCAGGAGAAGAGGAGGAAGGAGCACGAGGAGGCCGGGCTACGGGGCTGGGCGATGTCGGGGGCGGGAGGGGTACGGAAGCCTGGCCTGGTGGATGACGTCACCTACCTCTCACTGAAAAACCGGCGGAGGAGGTGTCGGAGGGCGGGAGTCTGCTGTCGAGGAAGGATGCTACCAGTACCGACGCCTGTGGTGAAAGGCCACCGTAGCAGGTCCCAGCCGACCCAATTGCGATATATATATATATATATAAATGATATAAATATAAATGCCTGCATGTGGCTGAGGGCCCACCGGTAGAGGCCCACCGGGGGCAAGGTCCCACTTGCACGGATTAGGAGATTCTGGCCGTTGATCTCGGTTATCTACGGTCTCTATCTTTTAATTCGCGGAAGTGGGACCTAGCCCCGTAGTAGTAGTGACACTAACGACTACTTGCAATCCGCCAAAACTCTGAATGCATCGGAACAGGATCATTGTCGTGATGCATGCGAAATGTTGATGGATGGCGGTCGAGGAACTGTAGTAGTAGTAGCCCCTAATCGCATACATATATGGGGCCTCTCCGCAGCACACGCGCCAGACGCCAACATTCTGAATTCTGATTGCGGCCACCTTCACGTCCAGGAACATTCAAAATCAAAATGTGGGCGTTTGGTGAGTGGTCCGGCGAGGGCCATGGTACGCACAAAAAAAAACGCATCGTGAGTTCAACGCGTCCGCCGCCGCTCTACTCACTATAAGGGCCTCGTCGCACTACTGGCCATCCGCCAACGTTTTGATTGCATCTGGACATCATTTTGTCCAGATGCATTCGAAATCTTGGAGGATGGCGAATAGTGCAACTAAGGCCTAAAAGAAGAACATCCGAAAAAAGGAAGGTTTATAAATTAAAAAAAAAGAAAAAAAAAAGGAAGGAAAAAAAAAAAAAAAAAAAAAGGAAGAACAAGAAAAAAACATGCCAGTGCATCTCTCCACAGACGGTGGAAACACACATCCAAATATTTGGCAGCTTCTCTGTGGGAAGATTCTTTCGCATTGCAGTTCCTTTATTTTTCCTTTGTATTATTTATTTTTTCCCAAGGTATTAATTGTTTTTCATCAATTCGAAGGCCAGGGACCTTCACATTACTCCCCCATGCAAAACACTGGAAGCATCATCCAGCTTCGCTTACAGACTGACAAGCCTGTAGGTCTTTCAGTTCAGACCTTAGCAGCTCCTTGTGCTGCATGTCCTACCCTATAGCCTAAGCACTAAAACTAGAACTAAAACTAAACTAGAACTAAACCTAAAACCAGACTAACCTATTCAAATTACTATACAACGGCCCCTTATCCATGCATGCATCTAATTCGGGCCTGTGGAGCGTAGCGCCAAGGGGCTAAGAGTCGTACAATTATGGTACAAACAGGCC
The DNA here is from genome assembly GCA_003427395.1 of Chara braunii. NCBI lineage: Eukaryota > Viridiplantae > Streptophyta > Charophyceae > Charales > Characeae > Chara > Chara braunii. The sequence continues at coordinate 1,425,188 of BFEA01000237.1, forward strand.
CCTAACATGAAGCCTGGGAACCTACTGGGTTCCGGTGACAAAAAGGATGCTCCCTCCACACACTCTTACCTTCCAATTTCTGCCCTTCGACTGCCAAGTAATAGACCGAGCCTCCCAGGTCTTTCCTAAACACTAACTAACCATCTACGCAAAATCAACTTGGCCTCTATAACCTCGGCCAACCTTCCATTCCTGGCCCAGGTGCTGTGGAACCACGACAACCCAGCAGCCCTGTTCTGAGAACAGCCTTCCTTCTCCAATCACACTTAATTGCGAGACAAATGTGGTGTTTAAACCACCAGTACTTCCTAAAGTTGCGCACGGCGCGTGGGAAAATAGGGAAAAATGGCTGTTTTCCCGAACTCCTGAATTTTCGGAGGCCAGGCCCGACGACGACTGCCATTGATAAATCTGATCGGCGGCCGTCGTTTCGTTTCGGCCCCTGAAAAGGTTGGACGCCTACCCGAGGCCCGCTATTTTCCCAAGCGGCAAAGGTGCCATGATTTTAGGGAACGTACAGGCCACTGCAGGAGCGCCCAAATTCATCCGACTAGAAACGTTTCGACTCTATTTTTTTCCACGGCCGATAGTTCGGGCAAGTACTGGTGGTTTAAGTGCCACATCCGAGAGGAATTTGTTTTTGAACGTTGCATTGTTCCTGTCTTCCCGGAATAGAAAATAACTGCCCTGATGACCTGTGCCACGTACTCCCAATGTTTTTCCTGTGCATTTTGATGCAAGTGTACCCCAAACAGGATCTACTTCAGGCTGCCACCACAGATATCATTCCAATCTTGACACCACCAGGCCCAAATGCGCTTGGAGAGTGGACAGGAAAGCCAGACGTGCACCGTGGACTCCAAGGCCACTTGCATCTTTTGCAGGTGGGATCGAGTGTCATTCCTGTGCTATTGAGGCGCACAGCAAATGATGTTATCGCGAGTGACAATAGCCATAGCAACGTAGGTGTGACGTTCTAACCTCACACCCTATGTTGTCTTCCGATCGGAATGTCTAAAATTTGGAAAAGACCCTAAAAGAACAGCAAAATGGGATGTACTAAGGATTTTTGGGAAATTGAGTGTGGAGATACGGACAGAACTGAAATCTCATGTGTGGTCCTAGTTTTAGCGAGAACTGGCCTTCGCCACGCAGGGAAGGCGGGCGCATACAGTTCTCGGCGTCTATCTAATCCAAAAAATATCTTTGAACTTCCACGTGGGCTACACGACGGCTTTTCGAATGGAAAGGTGGAGGTATGCACGTGGAATCATGTTTTCAAATTAGATTTCGCCATCGCTCACCACACAATTCAAAATCTAACGTGGAAGGCCACATTCTGGTGGCACATTCCTTGAACTCGTCCTCGCCACGTGTTCGATAGAGGAATCCTTTTCTTTGGTAACGCTCCAGGTGGCGACAATTGGTGCAGAGTGCTAGGCCAATGGGGTATCACGGCCATCCACAGGATGACAATCAAATCGTTGAAGGGTAATAACAAGGAATAAGACGAAAAATGAATATCAACAATCACGAACCCAACACCCACGAATCCATAACACCTCATTTCTGGAGCGAAATAATAACGTCCTTCGATCTTTGAGACGGCTTCTTGTACATCTTGCTTGCATACACGTGACCTTTCCTCATTATACAGGAACCAGCTCGTTAGTTTTCGTTTCACTACTCAATCCATAATTATGTCAGCATTCGCTCGATGGAAAAAAGGAGACACGGACAGAGTTAGAGTTAATCCTACCTCAAAAGGAGCAATAAAACCGAAATCACATTTTCATTCAAAACATAAAAACAGCAGATCAATCGTACAAAAAGGTGCCTATCCTTCACCCCTTTGGTACTTGACTTAGTTCGTCCGAAGAAACTCAAACCGCAAAAAAAAAGAGGTAGACGCAGGAGATCATCGATATATCAATCATTACCATAAACTTGCACCATTGCATCATACCATAAAAATGGTAGGGAGAGAAAAGCAAGGTTGTGTGACCTTGTTAGCTTCTTACGTTCGACGACGCTCGTCCCTGCGAGATCAAATCGAACTAAAGAGATAAACGGGGTGGTAAGATGCGGACAAAAATAGGAAATCCATCACATCATCCAATCATTCACAAAGAGGGAGTGTTGACGAAGTTGTCACTTGGACGGAAAAAAAAAAGACTTTCGGACACGGACATACAAAGAGATATGAAGGAGGTTTGTGTCTTGCCGTAAACTTAGCTTCCCAAATAAGATGAAAGAGAACGAGGAATCAAGGCGCGCAAACCTTCTGCTCTCTTACCATGGCCCCAGGCCATGCGACCACTCGTCAACATACCCACTTTCCTTACTCAGGACTTATCGATCCCGCCCGCCACGTACCAACCGTCGTTCCATAGCAATTGCCATCTCGCTAACTTAGTCTTTACGCTGACTCGCCCAGATCTCGCAGTTCATCACGACCATCCAATGTGCAGCCTCACAAGACTATAGTCAGCTCATCGAGACTTCCCGACTCACTGATCATCACATTATCTAACCACTGCTTCCCTACAGCTGAAGGATGAGTTGAGAGAGAGTTTTTTGGAAGCGCTTGTGAATTTTATAGTTGTGGAGAGGGAAGAAAAAATTTGAAGACCGAAAAGGAGAAAGGGTCAAAAAAAGAGGGAGGGGGAGAGAGATTAGTCGTGTTGGGAAAGCAATACAGATCCGCACGAGTCACTTTGCAACCAATCAAATCACAACATGGGGGGATTAGTGTCTCCTTACACGCTATCGTTTGATGTCTCGAAGGATTGGAGGGGGGGATTGGTCGGGCCTTCCTTTAAGAGGACGAAGGCGGAAAAGAAAAGGGGGCAACGAGCGGTGTGGAGCAGGACCAAGATTCAAATGAAGAAAGGGAGAAAGAAACATGAAGAAAAAGAGATGGAAAATAGTTACGGGTTAGAGGAAAAACACGCAAAGAAGAAAAAGTGAAGATGGTTTGAAATACAGCAAGAGGCGAGGGAAGCTTGCACACTGCACATGGCGCCGACGCAGAAACAGACAGGCACCGAGTCAATTGAGATGCATCCAATCTAGCTCTATAACTAATTCAAGATTGAAAATTTTAAAAGTAATACATGCGCACGGAATTGAACACGCAAATTCTTACGCCTAGTTAGATTCCTTTAGAAATTTCACCGAGTTTTCAAAGACGGTGTCGAGCTCATCAGTCGCGCAGGGGGACCCTTTCGACCGTGTCACACATGATTTTGTACGACTTGTCGTGGAGAGCGTCGTCGCTCATGCGAGTGCGTCAACCGTATCTCTCGCAAGCCCCTACGTCAGGATAGGGTCACGCGAGACACATCTTACCTCCACCTGTGGGAGTTGTTTAATACCCAAATCGGACCCATGCGAGAATCGTTGCCCAAGGCGTCGATCTTCAAACGGGATCCTACGTCGATCGACTAGGACGGTCAAACTAACCACGAGACACACTTTTCAACAAAGACTCGAGCCTACGTGCAAATCGCGCCTAGTCCCTTTTTTCCACTCGACCTGTAACTGTTTTCTTACTTTAGTGCTTAGACGCTGCGCACGAGTCTTTTCATAAATGGTCGTCGTGGTGCGAACCTTTATCATATTGACTTAGTCATGCACGAATATGTGAGTGGTTACGATGACGGAGTACTATGTAATGCCCATAACCATCTAATCCTTTTTGAATCGTGAGATTTTACTCGATGCTAAGGTGTCGGCTGAGGCGTGCGCTAAATTGTCGGTCTCTAAGCAAGCACAAAAGTAGACTGACCATCCCACCATCTTCTGCACCCTGTTGTGCCCTAAGATAGAGCACAGTAAGATGACATTGTCGGCCCGAACACCCTTACAAGGGTATTTGGGCACATATTTGCAGCTTACAGGAAGAACGTGTCTGACAATATCTAGAAGCGCGTGCCATTTATGTTGATTACAGAGTGTGTGAGCGTCCACTTTGCGGGCATGCGTTAGCCGGACCAAGCGATTGATCAAGGAAGACTATGAGACGCCGGTATGACAAGTAAGTGTCAGGCTAGATTTTCTGGGGCGGTCGCAGCCTCGCACGCACGGACGAAGTTACAGGCAGCGCCGCGTTGGCCAGGTAAGTTTGTGACTAGAGGAGGATGTTGTCTGACTTACTAGAGGCCGACGTTCAGAGCGGCGTCGTGTGAAATATTCGCAGGCATTAGGTTGACCATGCCTCGTCAATAGTAGGAGCCGCCGCTATGAATAACACAAATTAGAGCAAAAGTTGGGGTTTCTTCGGCAGAGGGGGCGGTAAAAGGGCGTTCGCGGCAGGCTATGGGAGGCTCAGCCGCAACCATACGATGGTGGAGCAGGCGCGTGGGGTAGGCCAAGCAGGACCTTGCCCTCAAGGCAGCCAAGGGCGACACTACTGGGCCTTGGACGCAGGCTGAAAGTGGGGAAAACGGCTGGGGGAACTGTCTGCAGGCCAAGGCATGGCCGGTCTTACTATTCAGATGCCGGGAAGCGCCCAGCCAACTCAGGCTTGGGCTTAGCCCTATAGGTTACGTCACTGACCTTTCACCAGGCGGATCCTGGGATCGAGGCCAGCAGCGAGTAGCGGAGCGGCGGAGGAGCGAATTTTGGAGCAAACCGAGGGGTTGAGGGTCCCGCGGGACTGATCCCCTTGGTTTTGTTGGGGAGTCCGGCAGCGGGCCCGCTCGGCAGGGCTGAGGACCAGGGGCCGGTGGTTCCCCTCCCCTATCGGCTTTTCTAAATTTTTGCTTTTTATTTTTTATTTTTTGAGTTTTACTTAAGTTTTTATTTTTTATTTTTCTTATTTCCTATTTTTATTCCATTTTGGGATACATTCCAGCGCCGGCCTCCGGGACCGGCCGGGAAACCCAACAGCCTAGTTCTGTGGATACACCCACGAACTGCTGGACACTACTGTCAGGGAACAATCCTTCAGGACGTCAGTTAAAATTGGAACGATACAGAGAAGATTAGCATGGCTCCTGCGCAAGGACGACACGTATAAAGTCGGGGAATGCCCCGACATTTTTTTTGTGTATGTTGTTATGACTGCGTGCGATGATTTTCTTCATCCTCGCGCTCGTTGACTGAGTTGCGACGGTTGCATTACGGGGAGGAAAGGTTAGCGCAGGGAGTGAGAGAGGCGACAGGCTAATTGTACTGCCTAGTGACCAGTTACCTTCGAAGCCATTAGGATAGTTACAGCTGTCGAGCAGCATCGACATATGACGATGGGACTGCACGCTACCGGGCGCTGCAGCAACACCAAGCAGAACGGAGGCTGCGAGCGAAAGGAAAAGGGGGGGGTGAATCGAGACGTAAAATCAGGCGGGGTGTATACAGAGTAGAGGAGACATGACTATGGCGGAGGGTGGAGCTCGTAGTTCACCCACTCCGCCCTGGTAGTGTTAGATTAGACAGTAGGTTAGTAGAATAAGAGGGTAGTAAGAAAGACATCACGCGGAGCTATGGAGAAAATGTAAACGAAAGGGAGAAAACGAGGTTGTCTCACTTGTTAGTGAGCGGAATCGAGCAAGGGGAGGCTCGACTTAGAGGGTTTGGGCCCAAGTGAGTCCATTAGTAAAGTTAGTTTTGCTAAAAGATTACTAGGTTGGGAGCTACGGGGAAAGATCACTGCGCTCAGCTATGGCGGGGTGTGAAGAAACGGTAGGAGCAGCAGGCGCGAAACTCACCCGTTTCTTGATGAAATCAGGTGAGAGAAATGTCGATTCTGAGGTCTTGGAATAGGGCGGACTGAACGGTGAGGTCGGACTTGGGAGTCGGTGTGCAGAGATGGTGGTTTGGAGGTCCCAAGCTGCGTGTGGGCAGGACTGCGAAAGAAGAATGAACCTATCCGCATTCTAGCGAAAGATTCATTCTGATATTGCCCGTCCTATTGGTGAGAGGAACGAGGAGATCAAGCCTTACCTGAGAGATCCTCGTGCACCTAGAGTAGGGAGATGAGCGTGCGTATGACTGCTCGTAATTAGTGGTGAAGTCTTCCAGGCGCTGGCGGAAGAATTCGCCTTCGTTTTGCATACATGACAAGCGTTGGCGGCAGGGCTCGTCTCACTAAGTCAGGCCGGTCATCGATTCAATAGTCACTTCATGATCGTGAGCAGACTGCTTGCTGATGGGGGTGAACGCACTGCTATGCAGGGGCGTCATATGAGTAGGACGACTGGTGTTAGTCATTCTGAGTGAAAAGTTACCATTGGAATGGTCGCACTTGCCGAGTGACACATCTGGCCGTGATCAGCTCCTGCTGAAAGTATGCGTGGGGTAAGCAGTGAGACTGGGGGCGTACCTATTTAGCTGGTGCGCTGACATTCAGGTCGATAGGAGTAGCGAGGAGAGGGACTTACCGGGACGTAGCAGCCATAATCGCAGCAGGATGTGGTCCTTCGTGTTAGACCACTCGGTTCGGGATGTCTGTGTCGCTTGTACGTGATTGTCAGAGTGGCTCCCTGGCTCGGAAGGTGGTGGAAACCAACAGTTTGCGGGCTCAATCGTGGTATAAGTAGGAGATGTGCTGCTTTGCTCCGTATTAGATGTACAGACTGCCTCGGCTGTGCTCTGCCACTGCCGTACTGCTCATCGAGGACCGTGCCTTCTGTGTATTTGCCACTTCTTCATTCTCAAGGCTGGTGGCCTTGCTGCTGATGTCGGTGCTTCGTTTCACGGTTATCGACCGGCTAGCCCGCTCGCCCTGTTGTCCCTTACAGGGTTGTTGCCCTGTTTATGTTGCTCTTGTTGGCTACAACGGGCTACGGGAAACTGCTGCAACTACGGACTAAACACGAACTGCTACTGTCTGCTGCATCTGGGCACGAGCTATTGCCGCTACTATTGCTGCTGGCCGCCTCTATATACTGCTGCTACTGCTATGACTGCCGCTGTTGCTACCGACCGTCGCTGCATACTGCCGTTGCTGCTGTATGCTGCGGCGGCCTCTGAAAAACTGTTACAGGGGGCCTATGCGGCCTTCTGATTGGGCTGGTTCAAAGTTTCAACTATTGCTCAGACTGTCGTTACGGTGAATGTGTTGCTACTGCCGGGATCCAGCGGACTGCTGTCACAGCGGATGGATCGTTACTGCTGAGTAGGAAGGAATCCACGATTGCCGTAAGGTTGCTGCTGAGTGACCAATCGTGCTGCTGCACTACTAGCCGCGCCAACAGGTTGTGGCCTACCTTGGCTGCTGTGTTACAGGGGCAGTGCTAGGCTACGGCCGCGTTCCGAGGCTTGTTGTATCTCAACTGAGCACGGTAGCACAGTCCGCTGGGTAGCTCTGCGTCTTCAGGGAGGAGAACAAGTGTAGGCCATATGAGCACAGCCTCCTAGGCTGAGCAGCCGCGGTTCGATCTCGGGAAGGGGGGTTGTTGCCACAATTGGGAGGTCGTCAGAGGGTTAACTTCGACAGTTTGACTTCAACTTTGATCAAGCTGTTGTGTTATTGGCCACCATTGCGGGGCCCTCAGGAGAATCAAGAATTCAAGGCCCTCTCCCGTGAGTCTGAGCGCACCTCTCTTGTATCTGAGAGTCTGAACTCCCTCCTTCTATTTTTCTTAGTCTAAGTCTAGTCCATTGGTGCTGAGAGGAAGGCGGCAGGTGGGATTGCAACCCGTAGGTCCGCGTCAAGACCTTGTGGGAGATCCACCCACCAATTGCGGGAGCTCTGCCGGAACCCAGGGGGGGTTCTGGAGGCAGGGAACACTCAGGTATAATTTCGTTTGACGCGTGTGATCCCCTCCCCTACTTGTTATCCCCTGGGTTATCTGAGTATGACTACATGAGGATATTACGTTTATTATTATGTATGTCAGGACATGCATTGTGAAAGGTAATCAACAATTGTATGTGAGAAATCAGACATCTCCTTTGAGTGAATTCAGGCAGAATGAATTGGGGAAGATGGGAGGAAGACGTTTGCATGCGTTTGACTGTGCCAATCTAAGACTGAGGTCTCTAAGTTGATGTGGACTCAGTGTTGTGTTTTATTTATGTTTGTTGGGCTGACTGTATGATCTTTGAGGGCTGGGCCTATCCTAAGTTGGACGGACCAGTCACTGTTTCTTTCGGGGGTTTCTGATCAGGAGGATCGGGCACCCTAAGTTGGGAGGACTAAGAATCCTGATGTTTCTTTTGTGGGTTGCTGAAAAATAGGACTGGGGATATTATAAGTTGCGTAGACCCAGTTCTGTGTGTGTTTTCTTCTGAGGGGAACAAAGACATAAGACTAAGCGTACCCCTAAGTTGGAGCGGCTTAGCCATAAGCCATTAACTTAATGGTCAGCCAAAGTATATAATTTTGATATGTACTATACGAACTTATACCATCTGGCAGGCCGGACACCCTAAGTTGGGAAAACCAGTCAGTAAGTCAGGTAGAACAAGAAGAAAAAAGAAGCAAATAAAGAGTATAATGAAGGTAACCCGGGCAGGCTGAGCGTACCCTTAAGTTAGGGCGGTTCAGTCTTATGCTCGTAATAATACGAGGGTGCAGAGAGTTAGTATAAATCGTCATGTATTTTTCTTTCTAAACACAAGGTAGAGTTGGATGTCTCCCTAAGTTGGGTAGGTTTGATCATCTGCCTAATAAGAGAGAAAAAATATAAAGTTTGTGCAAGTATATCAATGGCTGTTCTCCTACATTGTTGTTGCGGAGACTAAGCGTACCCTTGAGTTAGGGCGGCTTAGTCGTACGTCGTTTGTACTTTGTTCAGGCAGATCAGGCGTACCCTTAAGTTAGGGCGACCTGGTCATATTGTCTTATGTACCTAAAACTGTTTAAGCTAGCTAGGCGTACCCTTAAGTTAGGGCGGCCTAGTGATATGCTCTTGTCGTTGATGTTATGTAGGTTGGAAGTACCCTTAAGTTAGGGCGGTCTGACCATTCGTCGTTCGTACTTGTTTTAGGCAGGTTAGGCACACCCTTAAGTTGGGGCAGCCTAATCCTATGCCCTACGTAACTTTGTCTATGAGCTGACTAAGCATACCTTTAAGTTAGGGCAGTCTAGTTTATGCTTTATGTCGTCAGTTAAGCAGAAGTCAGGCGTATCCTTAAGTTAGGGCGGTCTGGTCATATGTTTTATGACTAGAGTTCATGTAGTGTTGGACATACCCTTAAGTTAGGGCAGTCCAGTTGTGCATGTTTTTACTTGTTTACTTAGGCAGGTTGGACATGCCCTTAAGTTAGGGCGTTGTGTGATCCTATGCCATAGGTAAGGGGGGTTACTAAGGGAAAAAGAGTTGAGTGATCTAACAAACTACTTGGGTCAAACTTATGTGGGATTGTGAGAGATGTTTGTCTATGCATGCTTATGGGCTCTCACTTCAGGGTGTCTTTTTGATAGATTAGTTGTTTAGATGCTCACCAAGTGCTGAAGCCATAGGTAGATGAAATGGATGATGAGAGAGGGAACTTGGGATGAAGATAGGACTGACCCTGCTAGGAGTTAGGATTAGGGCTAGCCACACTCTCCTTTAGAGGTTGTGCGGGCTATCATTTGATTCTGAGTCATCAAGCAGGTGTCAGAAGATAGTCCCAAGTATAGCGTGCTTTGTCTTTCTGTCCTTCAGCTTTGTATAAATCTTGACAGTCTCCTGTTCCTACCGGAAGCGCTGCCGAAATTTCTGCAAATTCGAAAAAGTTAGTCATTTTTGGGCTCATACAAATTCTGAAAAGGCATTTTTCCTACGGGAAGCGCTGCCGAAATTTCGTAGAATTTGAGGAGTTAGAATATTCTTCAGTCAGGAGCTACTTAGCAGATCCATCCTGGATAGAGATGTTCAGTGGCTTGGTACTCGTAGAGGAGTTAGGTTATGAATCAGGGAGTATTCCCCGTTGTGGCATGAACATAGTAGTGTTTCTTTTTGGCCTTTACTGTGATGCAGGTTTCCGCATTTTCGCCTGAAGGCTTGATTTGATCAGCCTGATCCTTAAAAAAGGATCACTTTTCTGTTATCACTGATAACAGGTCGGTGACCGATTTGTCGGTGTACGACTCAACTTTCCTAGCCCTCATGCCTCTCAACCTAAGACCTTGGCCCTTGCGAGGATTTATGTGTTTCTTTGGGTTTTCACCCAGTTTCTTTATAAATGGTCATTTCTTAAAGACTGAGTATTTTTGTCGAGGATTGGTGGGGAAATGAATGGGCTTGTGTGCATGAGGCAGGGTGTGAGCAGCAGAAGGCTGAAAAGTTGACCCTTTTTAGTGTGTGTGATATTGTCTGAATGTGGTGCGTATAATTGCACGTATGTATGAAAGATTCTCGATTGAGTCTTGTTGAGTGATTATGCTTGGATTCAGATGGGCAAACCACACAACTGTCGTGAGAGTGAACTACCCCACAACCTTTTGTTTGAGTGAGATTGTTCTCCCCCCGTCCTAATAATGTGATAGGTAGAGTGGGCGTACGCACGGGTATTCAAGTTTTCACCTGCCAACCTCAAGTACCCCCTTTTTCCTTTTTTCTTATTTTAAATTATTTTGGTGGAACGATAGAGTTCCGGGCGGAAGGAGTAGCGTGTCGCTGGTGATGCGCCAAACAACTCACCACCACTCCGAATTCCTTCCCACCCTAGGGACCATCTTACCCCGCACTCGTTGGGGCACCTCAGGGTGCAGAAGATGGTAAGGCCCTCAGGCCGGTTACGCGCTCGCTAGAGGCTTACCCCCCTTAACGCGCGCTTCAGCCGACGCCTCAGCGTCGAGAGCGACCAAATGAGGCCACTCGGGTATGGGCACTACATAGTGCGCCGACATCACGACTGCTTGCGCAAATCCGCATCGTTAGCCGGTATGCGCAGGTCCTTCGTCCGCACGGTTTTATGTTAACCCACGCGCGCGACACTACCAATTTCTGCGCTCGAAAGTTATGGGTCGAGCGAAGAGGGCAAAAGCGCGTTATGGCCAGTAGACCCAAGTTTCGACAGCGCGAAACAACGCAGGAGCGAGGGAATAAGCCCTAGTCGGCCTCTGGGGATCCGCGTACGAGCCTCCAACGTCTCAAACAAGGGGTTGCCTACGGGTCTGATTTTGGGCATCATCCGCACGCATACTTCGTGTTGGCCCACCCCTTCCATTTGGGACGACTATCAGGCTATCTGCAGTTGTTTCCTCCTTTGAGTTTTCATGCTTGGACGTTGTAGTCCGTGGTAGCCGCCAAAGTCAAACCCCTTGATTTCGGCTACCACGACAGCCCTGAAGCTGTCTACTCAACCCCTCTGCACATGGTGCTGAAGAGGGTGTGGACTTCAACCACGCATGGCGGTTGTCTAGCGCCGAAAAGGTAACCCCTCAACGCACTTGTCAGCCGACACTTGAGTGTCGAACACGACCCTCGAGATTACCAAGGGCCGTGCGGTTACGAGTACCACGTAGTACCCCATCAGCGTGAGTGATTGCGAGTGCCCGCATGGCTGGTCGATATGAGGAGGCCATGTGCGCGCACGACTCTTATACGAGAAACCAGCGCGCGATACCTATCTGATTCTCGCGGCATAACGTTATGGGTTGGATACTGAAGGGACTAGGAGTGTTGTGGTGTTGTTTGAGGTGTTTGTTTTGTGTTTTTTTCATGTGTTAGGTGTGGGTCGATGTGAGTGTTGTAGTGTACGCGTGGTGTGCGTGATGCATCCTAGTCGACCGACGCCGAGTCGCGTTTGGGACCTCAGCCCCCCAGTGCGTCGATTCACGTGCAGGTTCGATTTCGGGCGTTCGACCGCGCGTACCCCCTATGCTACAACGAACAAAAAACGCCCTCGGCTGGGCCACCGCTGCAATTGCATACGAAAAACTATCTCATGTGGTTCAGTAGCTCGGCGGGGATACGCCCACCTAAGGGATGGTGACATCTCCCGCAGGTGGAGGTAAGCGGTGCCTCGCGTGACCCTGTCCTGTCGTAGGGGCTGGCGAGAGGTACGGTTGGCGCACTCGGCCGGAGCGACAAACGCTCTTCGCGATAAACCCTGCAAAATCCTGCGTGACGCGGTCGGGAGGGTCCCCGTGAGGGACCGATGCGCTCGACAGCGCTGAGGGTAGAAGGAAAATTGAAGTGGTGGTGAGTTATCTGGCGGACCACCACGAACACACCATTTTGTCGTTCCACAAAAATAATTTTAAACAAGAAAAATAAAATCCTTGTACGCAGATGAACGCATAAATATTCATACATCTTGGCATATGCCAAACACGTACGCGAGTCGAACTACGACAGTCGTGTGGGAGAAAGGTGGTTAAGTTGCGCACGGTCCCTTTTGTGAATGTTCCGACACTTAGCTTATTCCGCGTGAGACTTCGGATGTATTTAGTTATGTGAACTCTCACAATCAACTGTCATGACGACGCTTCATGCATTACCCACAATCGCTTGATCGTTCGCGGGCTTCAACGTTGCGCACGACACTCAAGTGACAGAAATGAAGTATCGTGAAAGGGGTATCCCTCATGATATAGAACGACTGGAGGAAAGGTAGTTCGACCCTCGCGAGGTCTCTGTCCCTTAGGCAGAGCACCAAGATGGGCAAGGCACAAATGCTCAGCGTAGAGGGAAAACACTTTTGTGCTTGGCGGGAACTTGGAATGTCTTAGGCAAGGACCTCGAATTCCAAGTTCAGGACCAACGTCTAACCAATTAATTCAAGTTGCAAAAAATGAGCACATGCATTGTCGTGGGTATTACGCGAAATATGCGCGCACACGTTCATTTAACCATAATGACTACCTTGAAATAAGGTGGTTCAATCATTCAGACGAAGAGGTTCTGTGGCTTTAGATGGTCACTCTCAGAATAATATTGTGGTTTGTCCATCAACATTCACACAATACACAAACAATCACCAAGACTCAATTCAAAATTTTCCATGCATACCAGCGATCACATAAAGTTTAAACAACAACATCGCATACTCTAAAGGAGTCAACTTTACCGTTCTATGAGATTCATACCTTGCCTTATGCATATAAACCCCAACCATTTTCCACCATCCCGTAACGAAGGTACTCAATCTTAAAAAATGTTCCTTGAGAAAGAAGTCTGGATGAAAATCCTAAGAATCATAAAAAAAACACAGGGGCTAAGGCCTTAGGTTGAGATATTGAAGCAAGTATGCACTATGATCGACCCTGTCCAGACGTCGAGCTCATCTTTCTGGAGCCAGATCCTCCTTTTATCTTTGTGGCTTCCATCTCTATTTCCCTCCGTCCGTCGTCCGTCGAGTCCACCCCGTCGTCACCCGCTGATGCTGACGTTGAGGAACTCGCACGCTATACGGCCGACCTGGAGCCCGCAGTTCGTGACCTCATTCGAGAGTACGACGATGTTTTCCCATCGTCATTCTCGTACGTCGGCATCCCACCGATGCGCGACGTCGAGCATTCCATCCAGCTTGTGCCTGACTATCGTGTTCACCAAGCACCCTACAGACTCTCGATCCCCGAGGCCACCGGATTCAAGCGTCAACTTGAGGAGCTCCCGAGACTAGGTTTCATTAAACCTTGCAACTCCCTGTGGGGTGCACCCGTCCTCTTTGCGAGCAAAGCAGATTAAACTCTCTTTCTCTTTATCGATTATCACAGGCTCAACTGCTACACAATTAAGAACATCTACCCCATGCCTCGTTTCGACGAGTTGTTCGACCGCCTACCAGGCAACCGCTTCTTTACGAAGATTGATCTTCGTAGTGGTTACCATCAGATCCGCGTCGTTGCAGCGGACCAGCCGAAGACAGTGTTCCGATCGCACTTCGGCTACTATGAGTTTACGGTGATGCCATTCGGCCTCACCAACACACCCGCTACCTTCCAGGGGGCGATAAACGATATCTTCAGGGACATTTTGGAGCAGTACGTTCTCGTCTATCTTGACGATATCTTGATCTACAATCGTACCCTTGAGGAGCATCTCAGACACCTCCGCGACGTCCTTGACTGCTTGCGCATACATGGCTTCTACGCCAAGCTGAGTAAGTGCCGCTTTACCTAGCACAAAGTGGATTTTCTTAGGACATTACGTGTCTGACAAGGGTCTCCACATGGACGACGAGAAGATCACTGCTATTGCGAAGTGGCTTGTCCCTACATCCACCAAGCAGCTTTGCAGCTTCCTAGGCCTCACTAGCTACTATAGTAATTTCATCCAGGGATACGCTAGGTATTCCCACGTCCTTACCTCCACCCTCCTSCGGAAGAACCCGCCATGGGTTTGGACACCCCTCCACGAGAACGCCTTCGCACCCTCAAGAAGGCGGTGACATGTGCACCGGTTCTTCACCTACCCAATTTTGATCGTCCTTTTATCCTTACCATCGATGCGTCAGACTTTGTTGTAGAAACAGTGATTTCTCATATTTTCTTCTCCTCGCTTGATTCCTCTCATCCTCGCACCCCTCGCTTCCCACCCCCTACCCCGGGCCCTACCACTGCTTCCCGCCTGACACCTACTCGTCCAGCTACTAACGAGCCTTCTATTGATTATTCTCGTACCATCGCCGAGGACGGTACTGTCGAGTCTCGCTCAGGTGATTGTCCGATAGCCTTCTACTCTCGTCAGCTCCTGCCCGATGAGATAAACTACACCGCCGATAAACGTGAGGTTCTCGCAGTAGTTTATGCCGCTCGGCACTGGCATCACTACCTGCATGGGGCACCATTCACAGTGCGCACGGACAACTCTGTTGTCCAGGCTTTTCTGACAAAGTCAAAGCTCACTCCTCGACAGGCTCGCTGGTGGCTCGACCTATCCGAGTTTAGTTTCACCACTGAGCACATCAAGGGTGAGACTAATCATGTCGCAGATGCCTTATCCCGACGCTCTGACCATGATCTGGAGCAGATCCAACTTGCTGCCATCTCGGTCACCACCGTCCACCACTCGGTGATCGATGAGTTTCGCACTCAGTACCGCCACTGCCCCAACTATCATGACATCCATGCGACCCTTCAGAGTGGCAAGACCGTCCCGAACTACTCTCTCCAGCACCAGAGAGCCCCGTATTTGCGTTCCCTCCACTGGACAACTACGTGTCCGGGTAGTAGCAGAGTTCCATGACCAGGTAGTCAGTCGCCAGTCCTATGGGCTTCCACAAGACGTTGGCTTGTGTGAGCCGCCTGTACGTCTGGGCGAAGCGTAAAGACTTTGTGAAGGACTACGTGGTAGAGAGTCTCACATATCAGGAGGTGAATAGTGCGAACTACTTGCTTTATGGTTTGCTCCAGCCTCTTCCTATCCCTGAGGGTCGTTGGCAGTCCATCTCGATGGACTTATCGGTCCTCTTCGTCCTCCGACCCCCCGTGGTCATG
The DNA here is from genome assembly GCA_003427395.1 of Chara braunii. NCBI lineage: Eukaryota > Viridiplantae > Streptophyta > Charophyceae > Charales > Characeae > Chara > Chara braunii. The sequence continues at coordinate 1,440,510 of BFEA01000237.1, forward strand.
ATGCTATCCTGGTCGTCGTCGACTGCTTCACGAAGTGCTCACACTCTGTTCCGTGCCGCTATGCCATCAGTGCACGTGAGGTCACCGACATCGTGTTTGACCGAGTCATGCGGGACCACGACTTACCTCTGAGCATCATATATGACCATGACCCACGCTTTACTAGTCGATTCCGGTGACGGCTCCACGAGGTGTATGACACCCAGCTCCGCTTCTCCTCGTCTTAGCATCCCCAAACAGATGGTCAGACCGAGGTCGCGGACAAGACTCTCGGAGATATTCTCCGAAAGATTGTTTGTGACGATGAGCAGTGAGATCTTCATCTTGCCCACGCGGAGATAGCCTACAACCACGCCGTCTCACCAGCTACGGGGATGTCGCCTTGCTATTGCGACCTCGACTATCAACCTCGTGTTCTCACAGACTTCCTTCAACTGTCACAGATGCACCCCAACACGAGTTATCCCGCGCTGAACGATTGGGTTGCACACATGACGTTGATCATGAAGAGTTCGCATGAACACATAGCCGCTTCCCAGACTCGCGTGGCTGCATGTGCGAACCGATCGAGGATGAATCATCCATTCAAAGTCGTTGATGATGTGCTTATCAACGCCCGTCACTTACAGCTTGAAACGGACACGCTTTGCAAGTTTCGGCGTCACTTCTTTGACCCATGCAGCATTCTCCAGGCTGTCAGTTCTAATATGGAATTTAGCCCGGTCAACTTTCGTGTGAAGTTGCCCGACTACCTACGCCAGGCTTATGTGCATGATGTCTACCACATCTCGTTACTGCGTCCCTATCGCAGACCGTCTGAGCGTTTTGCCAGACGACCATACGAGCGCCCTCCACCCATCATGATGGACATCCACAAGGAGTTCCTCGTTTCAGACATCATTGGTCTCCGAGTCACTGACGATACCCCTCCCCATGTCGAGTATCTCGTACGTTAAAGGGTCACCCTGATGAGGAGGCTACTTGGGAGCCCCTCGAGCACTTGCAGCACGCTCACATGTTGGTGTGTGCCTATAACCTCGCTCGTCGTGCTGGGTTGACTGCTCCTCCTCAACCCACTGACCCTCCTCCTTCTCCATCGGTCGAGCAGACCGCTGAAGTCGAGCTTGCTCTATCTGAGGCAGACCTGCAGCAGGAGCCAGATGCTTTTGAGCGTCCACAGCGCACTCATCGTCGTCCTGCTCGATACGACGATTGACTCTGACTTATCTTCACACGTCTTTGACTTCTCAGTACTCCATCCACTCCAGTTTTGCCAATTCAGCTCGTCGATGTTGCGGTTCTTCCTCGACGGCATTCCGGACTTCTTATTATGGACGTCATCGACAACTTCATGGACTTCGTTGCGATCAACTCTGCCTACTTCATACCATCGTCACTCTTTTACCACCTTCCCCTGTACATCAGCCTGGTTGTGTCGCATGATGATCTCCCTTCGCCGGGTTCCTCTGAGTTGGGCTCTCTCTTGGTATACGCATAGGCATCGGGATCGTAGCGTTGCCCTGGCTTCCCAACTTACGGATCTAGCTCCGACTTCCCTCACTTTAGGAGTTATTTGAATGATTCCCTTACCCATCACTTTTTTTACTCTCTGCCGGCCCACACGCCCTAGTATACCAGGCTCCCTTATTCCCTTGCATGGTCAACCCTCCATAGCGGTCACCCCTTAAGTCGAGCATTACCCGCCCTGATGGTCTATCTGTTAGGGTCATTAGTTTTGTTCGCTCCCAGTTCCCAACCCTCATTGAGCCTAATGACATGTGTCTCTTTATCATTATGTGTGGATGCTCTTAAGAGTTTATCGACCCTTAGACTACATTCGCCACCCTCAGAGACCATCCCACCCTTTGGTTGTGACACACTTCTCCTGTGACATATGGTTGTCTTGTTGTTGCTTCGTTGCTCTCAGACTAAGGCTACTACCTCTAACATTTATAGGATTTAGTTGTTTCTGCTTTTGCTGTTCTTATGACTTATACACTAGTCAGTTGTTTCCAGACTGAGGCTACTGCCTGCAACATTCTAGGATTTAGTTCTCATTACTTTCTGCTTTCCTATGACATATACTAGTTAGTTGTTTTTGCTTTCACTTAGGCTGTTAGTTGTGACATTGCTGTTTTTTACTACATTTTCTAGCCTAGGTTGCATCGCATGGACTCAACATGGAGCTTACTCCGCATCCTAGACTATTTGTTTTTTTTTTTTTCTTTGGCAGAGTTCCGCTTTTTGGCGGAAGCGTGCTTGTATCTAGGTGATCCATCACAGGCCGAGGATCGTGTAGCGTACCTCTGGTTGGCCTGTGAGACCAGCCCCTTCGCCTGTTCTCACATGCCTGTGTTATATTCGGGGTAATCCAGTCCAGGCCGGTACCTCTGTCGGTACCAGCCAGTCCAACCCAGTCCAGTCAGTTCGTTGGGGTATACCCCAACCAGAGTCTGTATTTCGGATCATTCTGCATTCGTAAAGTTTGGAGTACGTGCGTTGGAGTCTCGTGTGGGAGCTGAGTTGTGCCATCTTGCTCCACTCTCATCTTCAATCTTCATCTCTATCTCAGGCGGAGTATCACACCTGGTGGGTCCGCCACACATACAAACATAGAGCACTACAACTTTTCTCTTCCTTGGGCATGTGACGAGGATGTCTAACCTAGTCGCCCTGAAGTGTTTAAAATATCAAAGTTATATATAACTTTCTGCACCATAGTCTTTTAAGGCAGCATATGACTGGACCGTTCAACTTAGAAACAAGGTTCAACCTACCCCTTCTTACCAAAAGTTTATTCTTAATTTATACTCTCTTCAGTTTATGATAAGCTGTAGTCAGACCATCCAAACTTATGGAAACATGTTTGAATAGCTTGTTCATAAGTAAAATAGTATAAGGATATAGTCAAAATTTACTCTTTCTAGTTCCAACATGTGCGTGGTTCCAGACCAGACCATCCAAACTTATGGAAACCTGTCCAGTCCTTCGCCTGATATCCCCTCGGAATAAGCAGAAAAAAATAGAGTCATCCAAACTTATGGAACATGCTTAACTGCTTTCAGAAACCAATAAAACATAAGAAACCTCAAATGAAACAATGCAATCAATTCATCCAAACTTATGGAGACCTGCTTGGTCCCTGAAAAGGCAGTCATAAAAAGCCCTCGCAAGTAAGAGCAACCATCCATCTTAACTTAGTACAATGCCTAGCCTTTGGTTGACCCAGTCAAACGCACGCAGAACCACTTTTTTCCCTCCTTTCCCCCAAATGTAAACCGTGACCCACTTACAATCTGTTTTGAGATAGAAAACAAAACTGAAACTGAGATTGCACATGCCTGTCTTTACTTAAGTTTGATTTATGTCATAAAAGTTGAACTTAAAGTCAACACAGGATTCATGCAGTACACTCAGTCAAACTGTAGCAAGATCTAGGGGTTATAACTGGGTTTATAGAAGGAAGATTGTTACCTCTCAGTTCCCTGCCTCCAGAACTCCTCCTGAGTTCTGGTAGAGCTCCCGCAATCGGTGGGTAGACATGCCACAAAGTCTTGATGTGGTCCTACGGGTTGCAATCCCGCCTGCCGTCTTCCTCTCGTAACCATAAAGCCGACTTAGATAGGAAAAACAGAATGAGGGTTTTTCGACTCTCCAGGTGCAGGAGGGGGACAAACTCAACTCTCAAAAGAGCAGAATAAGAGCCCCGCAATGGCAGCCAAAGTACAAAATAGCTTGGTCAACTGCATTCAAACCTTCAGCCGTTGACTCCTTGACGACCTACCAAATCACAGCAATACCCCCATCCTCAACGAGCTCAGCCTCCTTGTCGTGCTTCTCAGGCCGAAAAACACGTTGGCCACAGCTCACGACACAGGCTGATTAAAAATACGGCCCTCTTCTTCTTTGTAGTCAAGCATCAATGTGGGTTAGCTGGTTGTGCAGCAGGGCAGAGTGCTCATAAATACCAGCTATGTAGTCCTTGACAACTTTGACAAACATTCAGCTCACGACCGGACTTATGCTACCCCATTCGGTAGGAATGGGCAGCGTATCTGTCATCAGGAGAGTCTACAGGCCCCGCTGTTCGCCTGCCGCTCCCTCGCTTGGTAGTATTAGGCAACGCCTTGGCCACATAGGTAAGTTTGCAGTCGGCGACCTTCCTCCCGCTACCCCCTTTGATCGGGAGTCACGAGCAGTGCCTTCGCCCGCGGGTAAGTCTTCAGCGGGTTCAACAGAGCCTAGACCACCAGGTAGGTTCCCAACGTAGCGGCCGACCTCAACTCGGGCCCTAGTGACAAGATGAGCAACGCACTTACTGACAGGTACTTGGTTGTCTCTTGCCTAGCTTCCTCGCTATTCCAATCGACGGAGAGGGCAACTGTCTCGACTAGCAGGTATGTGCCCAACTCCGCAGCCTGTTCCCTCGCTTCGGCCAATGGTAAGTACCCTACTCGAATCGATGGATTGCACCAGTCAATGGACGAGTCTCCAACCCGTGGCTTACCTCACGCTACTTCCATCTGTAGATCGAGTAGGGTTACCACAAATCTCCACCCAAAGTATAAAAGTGTATATTGATTCCCAACCTTTCATGCAAAGGGGCAAAAGCAAGCCACTTCGATGAACGAACCAAAACGAGACGAATCTTCCGCTAAGAGGCGGAAGTATTCATTCGCTTTATCTCAAAGTTGTTCACTCATCCCACGCGCAGCTCGAAATTTGAGGACCACTGAAATAACCCACTAACTCTAAATTATGACTTCATCATTAGATTTGTCATTCCCCAAAATCCTAAGTTCACCTCCTTCTTCTCCCGCTCCCGCTCCTCCTTTCAACACTCTCACGCAAGTGAGCGAGCAATCTCTTCTCTCGCTCCCGCTCCTCCTATCGGAAGTGAGCGAGCAATCTCTTCTCTCGCTCCCGCTCCTCCTTTCAACACTCTCACGCAGCACATCTCTCTACCAACTTCTAACCCACTAACTTATCACTAAAACTAACATTAGATTTAGATTCGCCCATTTCTAAAACCCCGAAAAAACATCTTGATTGATGAAGATCGGTCGAAAATCGGACGAGCTATTCAACTTTTTATTCGGGCGCCTTTCCTCACCGCCATCTCTGAGATAGCCGTACCCCCACACTACACCTTTTCTCTCTATCTCTTTCTTCACCAATCTTCGTCTAACTCTTACTTCGCCATCAGACTCGCCCATGGTAAAAATCCTGAAAACAATCCTTCACTATCCCGTTTCCACCTGGAACCGGACAATCACGAACCTTCCTTTTCATGGAAACGCTCCACCCTTCGTGCAACCTTTCGCCTCTATAGCGCCTAACCCACTATTCCAGCGCTAAATTTAACGCCGCCAATCGACCCGCGACCCCAAGAAACATTGAAAACGCGTCTGTACTTGCTTTGTTTTGCCAAGGATCGAGCGAGATAGGCTTCTCCCGCTCTCGTGACACCTATCTCCGCTCGCCTTCGTCACTCTTCTTTCTCGTTTCACCCAAGTTTACGTTGGCGTGAACCTTCGTAGCGCAGTAGGTGGAGTTCCGACAGCTCCAACTTCCTGCAAAACGTCTACCAGATAGTTTGCTGACTCTTCTACCCCTATACCCAGGTCCAACGAGCAATTTGTACTACAGCGAGTCGGTGCCACTTCTTGCATGTCAACCCGGACACCAAAAACGGTATTGACACAACCATCAGGCGCCCGACTGTCGAAGTCCACTGAGGAGTGTGACCTACGCTTCGGCAGCCTTTGACTCCTCGAAGAGTGGGAGGGCGTTATCCTGATGCAAGGCTTGAAAACGTGAGCCAGGCGAGGCGGGTCCTGATGCAAATCTTGGTGGTAGTAACGAATGTTTAAATGAGAGCCCCGAGCTCTGAAACGGGGGGGGGTCCATGGGACCACAACCCTCCCGCTTCACCTGTGGCCTGCTCACAATGCCTCATGGCAATAACCCACCGTCATCTAGACCTCAATGGCAATGCTCACACTCAAACCTCTCACAGCAGGTCGCTGCCAGCGACCATGCAACCACAGAGGCACACGCCACTCGGGTAGTTCCCCTCCGATTGCTAAGCACCTGCTGATTTGCATGTGCGTTGACCACTATCGGTCCCAGTGTCATGCTCAGCAAAAAGGATTGCGCACGAAAATAACAACAATAATAATACTCAAATAAATAAAGGTAAAAATACTTTTGTGATCATAAATGTTCATGGCAACCGCACGACGAAGGGATAAAAAAAAGGCGACTACTAATACTGCCTTGGCCACGCCGTGCAACCTTGTGGACTACAAATCCATGGGGATAGCATCGTCGGACCCTCAACCCGTCGGTTCCTTCATGCCGCTCTGATGCCCCCTCGCTGCCGTCCGTTGGCTTCAATCCCTAAATCTCTCAAATGAAAATCCGTCATCGTAACCAATAGTACTAGGCCAAAGGTTGAGCCTCTTACGAGCGAACACCTATATATGTGAGTACTGCACGACTTGCGGATCTACTGAAATACTTCAAGCCGCACTATTGTCGATGTCATCCTCCGTATGTATGCACATGTCTTTGTCAAACGTACCGGTCGTAAAGAAAAAAACTTTTACTCCTAGTTTAACCCCGAGCCAAAACCTAGCCGGTAGTCACCCCGGGTTTACAACCACCAAAATGAAAAGAGATCACGAGCGCCTTAAGTCTGCGCGCTCACACACTCCCTACTCTAATCAACCATTCAGTCAGGGCAAACAACGGACACAGCCGCGACTTGCGCGGCACCCTCAAACTTCAAACTGAACTTATTTTCTGTCACTTGCAAAACCCAGGGCGGATACCTTTGTAAGGGTGTTCGCACCGACACCGTGCGTACCCCCTATGCTACAAAGTACGAGAAACGCCCTCGATTGACCCACCTCTACGATTGCAACTGATTAGCTTTCGTACTGTGGACTGATAGCTCGGCGGGGATACACCCACCAAAGGGAGGTGACAACTTCCGTAGGTGGAGGTAGGTTGTACCTCACGTAGGCTCTATCCTGTCATAGGGGCTTGCGAGAGGTATGGCTAGCGCACTCGGCCGGAGCGGCTACAGAAGCTTCGTTTACATCGTGAACCAAATCCTGCATGCCGCGACCGGGAGGATTCCCCTGCGGGACCAACGCGCTTGACAATGCAATTGCGGTCGGGCCAACGAATAAGAAAATGACTATGATTTGGATGAGTGGAGATCAGCAGAATCAAAGACGGTAATCACAATCATACCTCATACAACAATTCACCATCATACCTCATACAACAGTTCACCAGGACAAGCATCATGAGCACGAGGAATACCACCGAATAGTGAAACGACGATTGTGATAACGATGGCTGCTGAGATGATGATGGCCGCGACAATGAAGGTCCGTGGCTATGGTCTTCGCACTGAATGCACAAAATGAGAATGGATTTAGCCCTAAAACAAGGAAGATACATTGGATATCACCGCTTGTCAATGTATCAAAATGAGGATGAATCTTCCGTTGAAAAACGGCTGGATGCACCTCCCAATAAACGCAACCATTATGATGAAAACGACGACCATGAATAACAACACGATCATGACCATCGTTGCCATGTGCTGGTAAGTTCCTCCCTCTTTTGCGATTATCTTCTCCCCCTTACATTTGCTTCCTTCCTCAATCCCACCCACATTTTTCTCATCACTCTCCCAAATCTTCTTCATAACAGTCGCGCAACCCATACCGTTAGTACTGCCTGGACTGTCCATCTATCACAAAATCTACCTTCGCCATCAGCTTCGACCTGCCCAAAAACCTCAGATTCGACTTTTGGTTCGCTCGATTTCGTTCAGGAACGAGCGAACTAGATCCTTTTCAACTTTTTTTTCCTCCCTTCTTCTTTACCTTCGTCATTGTCGTCATCTTCTCCACTTTCCTCTTCTTTTACATCTCGCTGACCCTACTGCTAATGTTATCCGCCCGTTTCTGGTCGCTACCGATGGGAGCAACAACAACTCCGAGTCCCCCTCAGAAAAATGGCAGGCGATCCTCCCTCCTTTTTCTACTCTCCTACCCACACTGCTACAACTTCACCACACGCTATGCTTCTTCCTATTCCAATGAACCTGGACTACCCCTTGGTCCCCGATCGTATCAAAGACTATGAAAAGAAAAAGAAACAAAAATTAATGTCCGGGCTGAGGGTATATTTACAGGAGGGTTGTTCTAAACTTATCTGACTGTCATGCTGGCAAAATTTGGATGAATGTGACAGCCATGACGTCTAGGGCTTAGTACAAAAGTCTGCCTACAAAGGGAATCGAGATCGTGATGCTCTGCTCACCTGTTTCCACTGGAATTCCAACTCGGGTCTGTATTTTAAAAGTTCTGTATGTACCATTTGAGTTGCCCGTTGGTAATGTCTACTGCCTTGGAACCGGTACCGCCCCAGCCCACGACAATGCAAAATTACGTCACCTCTTTCCAGCGAGGCTCAAACTTAGGTCTGTATTTCAACAACTCTATGAGGTATACCAGTGGAACTAAGCCCGTAGGTGTTGCCGCCGGTTTTGAGATGTCATCGTGGAACAGGCTGACCCCAAGTAAAACATAACTTTCATTTATCTGGTATCATTCAGATTTGAGCTTACGTTTGTAATTCACCAGCTTGTGGGTTTACCAGCTGAGCTAGCTTCAATGGTTCCACAACCAGTCTTGGAACTGGCACAGGGCCTGCGTCCCACGTAATTTAGAATAGTATTATTCCACTCACCCGCTTCGGGTGGAGTTTCAAACTCAGATCTGTATGTCAACTGTTCATGGGTGTACCAACTGAGCTAAGCCGATTGATATCTTTGTCAGCCTCGGAACCAGCACCTGGGTCGTGTCCCAAACTGGAACTAAAGGGTATAAAAATAAGTAGAAATAAAACAACAGAACGGGAAGGGGTTTTATGTGACCAGCGGTACAACCTCTACGTTGGTGCTCGCTGGTCCTCGCCTCGCCTAGATATACTTCACCGTTTTACGGGTCCCAGTGGGTAGGTTCACACTCCTACCTCTCGCAGCAGACCGCTGGTATCGGTCGGACACCCGCTGCATCATCGGCCCCGCAAACCACAATCATACCTGCAATCAGATTAAAAATTCAACCAAAAGTCCATACACCACACGGGGTCAACGTCAACCACTCTCTGCGCTGATACCCCTCGCTTTAGCCAAACCAGCTTTAACCTTTGTCTAACCATCCATAACAAAATACTAAGTGTCTTTGTTAAATAGTCATTCGATAAAGTCTGGGTGAAAACCCAAAAGAAACAATTCAAACCACAGGGGTTAAAACCTTTAGGTTGAGTGGCGAGAATGAGTTAGAGTTGAGTCGTAAACCGGCGAATCAGCGACGAAACTGTTATCAGTAATAACAGAAAATGATCCTCGTGGGATTAAACTGAAATTAGTCCAATCCTGAACTGAAATGGCACAAAAGGACCTTTAACACGGCATAGACTAATTCCCAAGGCTAGACTATAAGTATATTGAGAATGAATCCCCATACTATGCTCTCACTCAAAATCTCCCCATAACTAAGTCTAAATCTACCTCTCTGCAAATGCCCAAGGAAAAAAAAAAAAATTTGGCAACATCTCCCCACTACAGGGTGGACCTCCAAAATCTTTCTTATCAGAATGTAATTGAACTCCTTTGAACTAAGGAAATATCGACATCACTTTCCGTAAGAAAAATACCTTCTCATAATTTATAATCGTCCGAATATGAAAACTGAAATAGTCCTTAACTATAGAGAGTCAAATTTTGACTAACTCTCCGAATTAGCAAAACAATTGGTAACATCTCCTTTAGATAAGTAGATTTCTCATATTTATACTAAGTCGGATAAGAACTCGAGATAGAACTTGAATTCTTGTCAAGACAAAATTTAACTAACACTTTAAACTTGTAAATATTTCGTAGTACTCCCTCTAACGAAGTGTAATTCTTAATTTGTATAAAGTTAAATAAAAAATATGAAAATGATTTTGACTTTCCAAAGTTAAAATTTGTCTAACTCCCTGAATTAGTAAGAATTCGGACAACATTTTTCCTAAAAAATAAGACTTTCTAAATTCTACTACGCCATATATAAAACTGAGACAAAAACTCAACTTTGAAAAACCAAAATTTGACTAACTCCTTGTTGTAGAAATTTTGGCAGCGGATCACATAGGAAAGTAACTTTTCAAAATTTATACAAAGCCAAGTAAAATAATTGATCCCATAAAATGCGAGAATTGAATTAAGTTAAATAAAGTTAACTTAGAAAATGCAGGAATTAAACTAACTCCTACAACTCTAGCATATGGCGAGCATCTAAAGCAACTAACTATCACAATTGAAACTCGGATTAAGTAGAGTTGATACTCCACCACAAGCAAGTTCATGCCACAATGGATAGGTACTCTCACAAAAATCCCTAGTTGATTCTGAATAAGATAGTTCATAAAACCTTCAGATGATTTATCTCTTATACCCAACTTACATATGGCACGATGCTAGACCATTCAGATTAGAAACAATGCCTAGCATGCCTTATATTATACACGAAAATATTGCACAACTACTCTTCTCTTCTTTTGGTGTATGATTAGACAATTTAACGTAGAAACAGTGCCTAGTCTGCATCAACTGTTTAATATCCAAAATTTAATAACTTTCTGACTTGTCTCCAAAGAAAAGAAATATGGGCAGGGTACGGAGCCATTTAGCTTAGAACCAATGCTCAGCTTGCCCAAGCTACTTTCAATTATACTCTTACTTTTTTTTTTTTTTCTTAGTGATATGGCTTATTGTTGAACTATTCAGCTTAGAAACAATGCTTTCATATGCAAATATAAATAAATTATTTTCAGTTATACTCAGTTATTCTTATGTGTATGGGTTCAAGTTAAACCATTCAGCTTAGAAATAATGCTTAGCCTTTTATTCAAATCCTCCCTCAAAATGAAACAAGAGACTGAACCATTCAACTTAGAAACAATGTTCTGTCCATTATAAGTCACCCAAAGTAAGAAGTTGGACCCTTGAACCCAACCTCAGTCAGAAACCCCAAAAGAAACAGACAAATTAAACCATTTAGCTTAAAAACAATGCTCGATCTCACAGATCAGTCAACCAAACCATAAAAAATAAACACAACAACCATGTCATTTAACTTAAAAACAATGTCTGATCCTACAGAAAATTGTCAAATAAACATAGCCTTAGGCCATTCATCTTAGAAACAATGCACAATCCTTGGTTGACCCGGTCAATCACATGCAAAACTGCCTTCCTCCCACCTTCCCCCAATTCATCCCTTAGTCTACTTTCAGTAGAAACAATAAAAAACTTAAGATTTACACATACGTTTCTTCCCTTTAATCTGATTGAATTATGAAAAGAAATATTTTTTTAGGGGAACGCATGCATACGCATCATACACACTAGAAAGAGATAGTCAAACAGGGATATAGTGGGCTCATACAGGGAGATGAAGGTATACCTGATAGTTCCCTGCCTCTAGAACCTCGCCCAGGTTTCGGCAGAGTTCCAGCAATTGGTGGGGCAAACCTCCCATAGAGGTTTTGGCACGGATTATGGGTTTCAATCCAAAAACCAATAGACCATACTTAGAATGAGAAGGCTAGAAGGAGATAGATCGAGTCGCTCAGATCCAAGAAAGGTGCACTAAGACTCACGTGAGAGGGCCTTAATACCTTGGTGCGCCTGAGGGTCCCGCAATGGCGCAATGGCGGCAAAAAATCAGAACAGGATGGTCAACCCACGGCCTCTCATAAAACAACAGCATTCTGACGAACCTCCACTTCACAACGGTGACCCCTTTTACGAAGCCTGACCATCCCTCAAGTCACATCGCCTAACTCCCTAACTAAAGTTGCCATTACGCAGTCTATAAACGCTATGCTCAATTAAAGCACTCGTGAGTACCTTATTCGAAATAGGGTTAATCATAGTCAAATTTACCTCAGTGTTGCGCGCATAATTTCCATGCGCAGAAGCAAGCCACCATACTAGTACTTAATGTCAAATGCAACAGCCTATAGCGCTGCGCAACAAAACCACTACGATATATCACTCAAAACTCATCAAAACAAGGCAGCCTAGAACACAACAAACGCTCTACTCAGTCAATAGCTACTGTACATGGCGAAGTTTATCAGCAACAACTGTAGACAGTCGTGTAATTTGGCAACAACTTCACCAAATCAATAGCAACCCCCCCTGGTGGGTCTCAGTAATTGCAACAGTCTGATTTAGCGGTAACAACATGGAATAGCATAACTGATCTTTAGAAAAACAGTAGTTGTGGTGGCCTCGAAATGTCACCAGTAGCTCCAGATCATAGAGAGCAGTATCCCCGATATAAAAGATCCTCCAGCAACACCAACTTGCAATCACCACCCCCTTCTTTTAGATACGTCATCTTACTCGGCCTCGTTCCTTGCCTAACTCTTCTATCCCGCACTCTCCTTCAATGCACCTGGCCTACGATCTCAGTCATGTCCTTCTAACTTTAGAAGGCACAACGCGTACGAATAGTCACGATAACCATAACTAAGAGAATGTCACGACTCAGAACTCAATGATGGTACTCGTGGTCATTTTTGCACCTCATTATCTACCAACCGTCCAACGGAAGCACGGATATTCTGCTAGTTCAAAACCAGGTATGTATCAGCGACTCCCGTTTCAGTAACAAACCTTCTTGCAAATGACGACGAGCTATACTGAATTTTGGTAAGATCAGACATGGTGCGACCGAGTTGGCGACTGCGAAGAGGATCGTTGATGATTGCCATACTGATCAACGACGAGCATACACACAAGCGGACACCTCGTAGACAAGAAGGAAGATGATCACTTCGACGATGGGGGTGACCCGACTGACCTTCGAGGCTTTATTAATGATGGCCGACGATAATGCGATCAGCGATATCACGAGAATCAAAAACACAACTTTCTTCTAGACCGTGTTGGTAGATGGAGAGAACGAGAGGAATGTTTCTGCTAGGACATAAGCCAAGTGCGCCTTAGCTAGGTAAGTATACTTGTTCTAATTTACTCCCGTCCCGCCTCTCACCGGATATGCGAAATGAGAATGAATCTCCCACTAAAACATTGAAAGATTCATCCACAAATTTGAAGACGTATGTCCCATGCGCAGCCCCAAGAAGTCGTACCGCCGAAACTAACCATGAACCCCCGAATCGAACTTCAGCATCGGACTTGCCAATCGTCGAAACTTCTACTTCGGAACCTCCCTCGCCTGATTCCGTTAGAATCCGACGAGGTCACTGATTTCTGTTGCGGCCAAGTTTGACATCTCCATCCTTCCCGTGCGGCTCACTTTCTAACTAGGTCATAATTTACTAACTCTCCCTCTGTTTTCACCTCACCATCTGATTCGTTTTGCCAAAAAACCCCTACTTATGATTCTCTTTCACTCGATCTCATTGAGAAACGAGTGAAATCTCGGTTTCACGCTCTCTCGATATCTGCATGTCCCGATACCTTCATGCAACCCTTCTTCCTAATAACTCCTTCTACACTAACTTTCATGCTAATCTGACTCCGGATTCAAATTGGCCTAAGCCCAAAACCTCAGATTTGCATCTTCTCTCGCCCGATTCCGTCAAGGATTGGGCGAGTTATGCATCCTTCCCTTCGCCACGTCTCTCTTCCTCTCCGCCATCTTCGTGTTCGGTTTGTATGCACCTAGCACGATTTTGCGCCTAGGTTCATCCTCCCTTCTCTTCTTTCACTGCCTTCGTACCTCCCATCCTACCGCTTCGCCTGCTCACTCGTCTTCACCTCCTCGTCCTGGTCTTCCGCTTACCGTCCTCCTCTCTTCGATGTGCTAAGTTGAGCGTTGACCCTGACACCACAAGGGGTGTTGATTGATACAGACAACAGGGTGGTGGTCACTGATGTCGAAATCCGCTACTGCGTGTGTAACAACTCCCCCGCCGAGTCGATCAGTCCCGAATGCGGATGGCGCTGCAACACACGACCTAAACTCGACCGGCGTGGCTGCTCCAGCACCGAGACTACCATCTTCCCTCGAACATAACGCATATGTGTTGTATTCGGGTTTTCCAAAAAAACAGGTATTCAAAAAGTTAGACCCTTTTCTTCGAATACAAGGGCACTTCGAATATAACGCATGTGTGTTTTATTCGAATAATATGTATATGCGTTATATTTGAATTTCATATAGAGAAAATTGTTGTATTCGAATATAACCTTCGTTTTTTCACCCGAAGGTCAATGCCTGCTCTGTTCTTGCCCTGGTGAACGGGATAGGCCCATGCAGGCCCTTAATCACAAATCACTGCCCATGCTCTCTCTCTCTCTCTCCCTCTCTCTCTCTCTCTCTCTCTCTCTCTCTCTCTCTCTCTCTCTCTCTCTCTCTCTGGGCGAAGGCGCTTCTGACAGCCACGAATGTGGCGCGGCCAAGCAAGAAAGTGGCACGGTCAAGAAAGTGGAAAACTAAGAAAGCCACTCACCAAGGTGTCGCTGCACTACCGTGGTCACCGAGACAAAAAACAAAGGGGTTGTATTTGTCCACGTTCTACCGGAAGATTCATTCACATTTTGCACATTTGTTGAGGAGTGGAGCAAGCGCCCAAGTAGTGGAAAGGAATGAAAATCAACCCAGAACATGGAAAGGTACGTTGCTACTGTACTTTTACCTTTTTGTCAAGGGTCTGAGGCCCCAGCCGTGGTCCAGAATTGAACCTACTCAGCCTGGACCCGACCCTCTTGTGTAAACAAAGTTGGTCTCGTTCACTCGAACATAAGGCATATGCGTTGTAAACGAATACAACGCACAATATGCATTGTATTTGTTTACAACGCATATGCTTTATGTTCGGGGGAAGACGATAGCAGGAGGGCGCATACGTGCTGCAAGTATGCAGCGTGACCCTTAGTAAGTGGGTCCCGGTGCAGATCTTGGTGGTAGTAGCACATATTCAAATGAAAACTTTGAAGGCCGAAGTGGGGCCGGGTTCCATGTGTTCAACCTCTGCGATCTGCGGCCTCCTCCTTGGCGCGCCCATCCCAGTGCGCCCAGGCGGCTCACCACCCTTTCGGGTCCTAAGGGGCATGCTCACATTCAACCTCTCACAACAGACGGCGGGCCCGGACTTTACACCCGCAACAACCTCCGCCACCCTCAGGTTGCGGCCCCAGAGGCCCACGCAGAATATTACCCGATTCCCTTTACTTTAGGCTACTGACACTCTCCAAACAAGAAGCAAGGGAAGCCACGACCACGGACCCTACCACTCTCACGCACGTTGACCTCAACATGGGTAGGATAGGGGAAACCAAACGGGCCCACCAGGAGAGGCGCGTGCTCAAGGTCCTCGACTGCCGTTATGGCCCCCATATCCGTCGTTACGCCTGATATAAATAATAATAATAATGATAATTATAATAAAAGAGGGGTAAAACAAAGAATTTAAGAAAAGAAAATGTCGAAAACTAGGGGCGAGGAAAAGGAACCGCTAATATGACTCCGACTCCTGTGGCGGCAAAACCAAGGGGGATAGCCTCGCTGGGCCCTCAACCCCTCGGTCCCTTCACGTTGCTCCAATACTCCTGCGCCGCTGCCCACTGGTTTCGATCCCTGAATCTCCCGGATGAAAATCGAATACCATAGTCAATCGTGTTAGGCCCAAGGCTGAGTCTAGCACTAGCGGACATCTATATAAGCCGGTACCATGCGTCGCGCGGGTCGATTGAGACATTCCAAAGCCACCCCTCGGCTTACCAACTAAGTTCACGGTCGTCAACCTCCCACGTCCACCACGTCGTTGCTTGTTCTCGCATTCCTACCGTTACACTTACTCCGCTTACTATACGGAATCGGTGCCGCCGTCGACGTCGTTCTTCGTATGTACGCACATGTCGCAGTCAAGGGTACCAATAAAAAAAATAAAAAATTAATCCTAGTTTAATCAAAAGTAAAATTTGTCGGCAGCCGACCGGATTTACAATCATCAACAAGAATAGAGATCACATGCACCCACGCACACTCTACCTTTAACCAACCATTCAGTTAAAGTAAACGAAGCACAGCCACGCCTCGTGCGGTGTGCTCAAGCTTTAAACCAAACTTATCGTCATGTCACTTACAAAAACCAGGACGGATACCCTTGTAAGGGTATTCGCACCGACAACGGGCTCACAGTGAGCCCTTGATATGGCCAAGATCCAAGGCTAACTGTGGCTGCAATACAACCACAACCTTAGTGGGGGCAGTTTTTTTAACTGCCCCAATTTTATTTTTATTTTCTTTATCTCAGCTATCTCGTATTTTCACGACATAGCTGAGATAATGGTATTTTCATAACTATTTTTCTTTTATTTTTCTGATAAGGGGTTGGGAAGATACAACCCATTTCGATTTGATGTATCTGACCCCGTTTTCGATGACAGATACATAAAGGAAAAGGTTGTACTTAGCCTTTTTATTTATTACCTTGCTATTTTCAGGGCCCCTCTAAAAATGGGAGTCTGACAGTTACCTCTCGCAGTTTCTGTCAGAGGTAGCACCTTGTGAGGACAAGTGTCCTCACGATAATGCACTAAAAAAAAAAAAAAAAAAAAAAAAAACTAAATCTAACTGCACGCGTCTGACGCTTACCTCGACCAGGTTCATGGTGTTGGATGCAATAGCCCCCCGTTGCGACTTGTACTCACCCCCGTACGAGTACAAGTCGTACTCATTTCTCGTACGCTACTCGTACTCTAGGGCCCGTATAACTTTTTTTTTTTTAATGGTCTTTATTGTTTTTCTCAAATTCTAATTAGAATCTGCAGATGGTGCTCAACCAAATGTTGCTTGTTTTGTAATGTTGCAACACTTATTTGTTTTTTGGATTTTTTTGATGACATTTGTCTTTTTTTTTTTTTTTTTTTTTTTCGTACGGGGGTGTACGGGGGCGTACAGGTTCCCGTACAGATATTACCTGTACGTTTCATACGGAAAGGCCCAGTACGTGTACGTTCGGCAGCATAGGCCCCCTCCTTTACTTTTCTTTGTCCTCCCCTGAAAACGGGGAAAACAGTTGTCAGCTTGGGAGAGGTAGAAAAATAACTAGTGAAAACTCACGAGTTCAAATCCTGCTAGGCTCAAAGCGGGATACAAAAAGTGTCTCGACTTTTGCGATTTTTAAATAAAAACGCCCCAGATAAAAAAATCTGACAAAATTTATACGCATGGCGTAGGTGCCTAGCTACCTACGCAAAAAATTTCAAGGTCGTGATGACAAGGACTCCTCGCGATCACGGCTACACGGGAACCAGGCATACAAATAAGAGAGGAACAACAACCAGACAATGCCTCACAACATGCAACTGCCGCTGTTCCAGAACCAGCAGCCACATTGGGTGACAAAAGCCAACAGACACAAAAGAGTATGCGTACGGAGAATGAAAGAATGAGACAGTTGGCCCAGACTGAACACGCACTCTCACACACGAAAGAACAAATACAACAGTCGATCCTTCAGACAATTTCATACATCTTGGTGCCACTCATCTTTAAGAGGTGTAACCAGAGCACATTAATCCTTTTTCGGACAATCGCAGATAATAACTACCTCTTGCCCTCACAAACGTCACTTGTACCACCCATGGCGGACAACATCTTGCCGTTTGCCAAGTCACTGGCAAACAAGAGATACTTCGTCAGACAGATCCCCACTATGTCGATCGCAACAGTAACCAGGGATGGACACTCAGGCAAGTCGTATGTAATTCAAAGCCTCTGCATTGAGGCAGCACAAACCTCGGGGTGGATCCCCAACGGGCGGATGCAGGTTAAAAAAAACAAACCATAAATAAAGATTCTACCCATCCATCGGAGATGGCATCCGAAGAGATATTATCACAAAACTAGACAAGGCCTACCCGAAAGAAAAATCAATCTTCTCAAGGTTCATTTCAGAATGCACAAAGATGCTTTGAGAGCCCCTGCCCACCCAGGGAAACCTGGGTGCAGGGGGTACACCCACAACATCAATCCAGTCTGGGGGGAACTGTAGAGGTTGGAAATGGACAGTAGGTTGTGAATTGCATCCTGGAATGTCCGAGGCCTGGTGGACTCCAACGGTAAATATAGACGATCGAGATTGAAAGTTGTAGATCCATACCAAATGTGGTCTGATTACTATGCTCCAGGAAAAGAAGCTCGATGAGGATAAATTAACCTCCATAGAGCGATGGTAGGCTGAACCGCAGTTTTGGGCGCCAGCCCAAGGCACTAAAGGGGGCACAAGCATCATCATACACAAAAAACTAGAAGCCTGTGTGTGAGATACAGACATCAACCCCCTAGGCCACTAGGTGTGGGTAAGAATGAAGATCAATAATCAGGAGTGCTTCATGTCGGTGTACACCCCGTGTGACCACAACCTGAAAATTTTATTTCGTCTCTCACTCAAAGACCACCTGCCACAAGCAGACCTCCTTATCACTGGAGGGGACTGGAATAGTGTCCCCAACCCTGAACTTGACTCCTCAACCCCTCTCTCCCATCCACAGGAGGCAGCAACCCTGTCCGACTTCATCTCGGACGGATTGTTTGACCCCTATCGAACACCAACTAGAAAGAACCTTCACATGGATATCATCCACCTCTTCACGAGACAATGAATATACTAAAAGAACACTTGACATTATCCTCACAAACTACGAGGTCATGCAACTGGTGGCAGAAACACAGATTGACATAGACCCACTCTCAAACCACAAGCTAATAATACTTACCTTGGTCATAAACACAAAGATTACGAGAGGGCGGGGTCTGTTCAGACTTAGCCTTCATGTCCTCGAAGGTGAGTGGTTGGACAAGGGTCTCACCTTGGTTTCAGGCCAACTAAATCTGATTTCAAGAGGAAAAGCAACAAACAAGAAATACGTAGAAGTAAAATTAAGAAGGAAAATAGAGAAAGCGGAAAGCCGAATCACGGACTGCTATTTTTTGGAATCCATCTGGGCCCATAAAAGAGCTCGATGGATCCAAGATTGGCGGAATCTGCAGATTCAAAAGCGCAGTCTGTCGAAAAAATACAGGACTATAGACAAAATCACACAAACAGACAGAATGAATAAAAAAACTTTTGTTGTAGTTAAATCGAAAGCAGAAACCCGCTAATGCTAGAAATAATACACCCGACAAACCCCTCACGCCTTATTGCGAGAAAATCAGAAGGCATATGTGATTACGTTAGAGTCTTCTATAAGCAATTGCTCACTTCGGAAAGGGAATAGGGCGCACCCCTAGTCCCACTCGACCTGGAGCAATTCATATGAAACTCCATCAGGAAGATCCTAAATACATCGGAGATGACAACTCTAGATAGACCAATCACTATGAAAAAACTGACAGAAGCAGTAAATAGCATGGCCAAAGGCAAATGCCCAGGCCCAGACGGCTTACTGGTGGAATTCTTTCATAAATTTTGGGTACTATTGGACCTAAACCTCCTAAGAGTCTTCAATCTGGTACTATCAGACGCCTTCTTGGGTCCCAAGACAACAGAGAGCATGATTACGCTGTTGCACAAAAAAGGGGACAAAAACGACGTTAAAAACTATCGCCCAATATCCTTACTAAATGTATCAGGAAAGATTATAGCAAAAACCCTCTCCAGAAGACTATCCCCATACCTACGTAAATTAGTCCATCCTGATCAATCAGGCTTCATCTTGATAGACTTTCGAAAAACATACGACCACGTGAACTGAGATTTTATCCAAACGGTCCTTGAAAAAGTTGGCTTTGGACAAAGTTTCAGAAGAATTGCAAGAACCCTCTATAGCAGCACTAGCGGCAGGGTCCTTGTGAACAGTTTTGTCTCAGAACCCTTCCCAGTCACTAGATCCTTATGCCAGGGTTGTCCCTTAGCGCCCTCACTCTTCGTGATCCAACTAGCGATCCTACTAAATATGGTAAGAAATCACTCATCCTTCACCGGCCTCCCTATAACACCCTCCTTTCTCTATCAGTCTCAATACTCTCTAACGACTTCACCGCAATTACAAAGAACTCGCCAAAATCTTTGGCAGCCCCTCCAACATTGCATCAACACCTATGAAGTGGTTGTAGAGATGAGGGTGAGTTGGCAAAAATCAATAGCACTCACCGCCAGCAGATCACCCCTAGCATTGGACCTAGGTATAGCTGTAAAACCATCCTCTGAATCGGAACGCTACCTCGACATACAAATCTCCTTTGAGAACTACACACTTAACCAAACAACCATAGTGGAAAATAAGATTAGAGATACCTATTCCTGTTGGTCACAAACAAATTTCGTCTGGCACGCCATGCTAATGCCATCCTTCACAGCAAGAACAGTCTCCCACACATAGAGGGAGATCATGAAAGTCTGACACAGACTTTTACCACAGACCATTGAGTGTCCAACCACGAAGAGAGAAATACTCTTCACTTGTCTCTTTGAGAATCCTACGATCAGGGATGTCCAACAACTTCCCTTTTCGACAACAAAAACTTCATGCAACTTCGGCCTGAGGTGGATGCAGAAAGAAGTATAGCAAGTCATACATATATGGGACAATGAGAAACGGGATTGGAAGACCACTGAAGACCTCATGACGAAGTTGGGCAACCTACACAGAATCGGGACACACAGACAAGCGATTACTCAAGCAATCCCGGAATCATGGATTGAAAATCTGAGAAAACCTGGGCAAGACTACCGTGACGGAGAGCTACAATGGTGGAGAGAGCAAGCAACAGAATCCCTCCTACCGTACGGATTGAGAAAGTCCTAGAGAACGGTCAAGTGAAGGTTTCGAACTGAGAGCTAGTAAGCTCCAGACTGGTGCAGAAGGAAGGAGGCACAGCAATGCAGACCCCGGAGAACTGGGAAAGAATCAGACTCACTCAAAAGAAAGGACAGACGGGGGCTGCAAAATTCCAAGTAGTTCTGAATTCCAAACCTGTTCGAGAATGGAAAGTAGACGTATGTAAAACCGGTTGGAAAACCATGAATTCAACAAGTGTCACTGTCCAAGTACCTCTTAAAGACTACTCTCCGAAGATTGGCTACAAACCACAGTCTAAGAGTGGGGACCTACAGACGAACTTTAATTTTTAATGGCTCACCAAATGTAAATCAATAGGGCCACAAACTATAAACAGTAGATGGGTCACCTTCTTTGTTCAATTGCTACTAGGAACACTGGAAATCAAGACATGGGGCCTGTAGTGGTTACACTTACACTCCTGCGTCCCCACTGCCTACAAGCCTCGTTGGAAGACTCACTACACCTAATATGATGGTGGGAGTGTGTCATTGCGAGAGGTTTTTGGGACAGGCTACAGGAACTGTGGTCACAAGCATACGAAAACACTTTGGTGTGACAGAGAGATTTTGTGCCCACATGCAGAACAGCTAAGGATATTTTAGACAAATAGTCCTTTAAAATAACATACCCGTTTAGAGTGAGAGCTTTTTAGGTATCATGGCTAGCCAAGAGAGACTGTTTCTTCTTGCAGACGAACAACGGTCTCAAGTCAAGTTTTTCACAATACAAACACGCTATCAAGTTAGATATAAAGTCGGACTGGGTTAAGACTAGGAAGAAAGTTAATCCGACAGAGTCGACAAAAACTATCTTCCTATCTAGATGGGCCTCCCAGCATCACTGGGTCTACTTCAACGGCAACGGGAAACTCGGCTGCCTCCCCGGTGTCAGGGGGGGGGGGGGAATAAAAAAATTAAAAAAAAGAAAAGAAAGGGAAAAAGAAACAAAAAGAAAACAAGAAAACGGGATGAAATTTTTTGAAAACCTATATTTTGCAGTTTGCGTCAATATTCGTTTTGTGGCGTACACGGCCTCAATGTTGTTGTTTTTTTTTAAATTCATGACTGGGGTGACCACTTGAGCGGGTGATAAGAGCATCCCTCTCAAGTGGGCCCTATAGTTGAAGATTCTAATCTATTGGTGGGAAGCTGCACATGCTGGAAAACGGGTTCCGCGTCTCATACATAACACGATAGTAGAAACCAGCCGAGATAGACTGAGAACGTGAGACAAAGATTTAGATACTAGGGAAAAACTATCCAATATCAAACCCTCTCAGCCTGAAGATGGCTGTCAGTTGCAGCAATAAGGGCTAGGTATGAAGGTGGATGATCCCACAGTAGCTAAGAGTCGGGAGGAGTAGGCCCTCCTCTCCACCATCCTCGCATTTTTCTTTTCTCTCTCTCAACCTTCCCAACCCACTCTCTCCCTAATGCGCGCGATGCGAGTCGTGGGATATAAGATCCTGTGACTGTGAATATTCCTACCAAATGGAGGTGAGAGTCTATTGTGCTCCCACACAGCCAAAGTGGTTGTTCCAACCACGAGGTAGACAAATGCAGGTGGGAGCCCATTGTGCTCCCACACAGCCAAAGTGAGAGATGGTTAACAATAGATGTTGTTTACTACAGGTCATTTTCAGCCGCTTCAGGTCCCCACCTGAAACTCGTGAAATATCATGAAGTGGCTGAAAATCTGAAAGTGGTTTCAAGTGCCCTCGTCCAACCATTTAGATGGAGGTACCTGAAACCACTTTCAGAAGTTTCAACCACTTCAGGTCATTAATGCGGTTTCATGTCTCCACCTGAAATTTTTGAAATAACTTGAAGTGAATGAAGCTACTGAAAAGGGTTTCGGATACCCTCATCCAACCATTAGGATGGGGGTACCTGAAACCCCTTTCACAAGTTTCAACCACTTCAGGTCATTACGGCGGTTTCAGGTCCCCACCTAAAATTCATGAAATGACCTGAAGTGGTTGAAACTTGTGAAAGGGGTTTCATGTCCTTTCATCCACATGGTTGGATGGGGATACCTAAAACCCCTTTCAGAAGCTTCAGCCACTTTTGTTCATTTCATATGACACACAACAACGTTAAACCAAAACAAAAATAGTAAAATAAAAAATAAAAAATATATAAAACTTACCCTCCAAACCACCCGAAACTTTTGAAATGACATGAAGTGTCTTCAGGCTTTTCAACGGTTTGATACCACTTCAGAATCTTTCATTCTAAAATTTCAGGTGGTCATTAACCATTAGCTCGTCTTCCTTGCTTCCGCCATCCTCTTTTTTTCCCACGTTGATGCCAGCCTGCTCCTATCTAGCCATAATGTGTCCGTTGACAGTCGGTAGGCAAGGAAAAACAAAAGAAAATTATCAAGATCTTTTCTCGATTTACACGCGTCATCCTCGCGTCAACGTCAGGATAAGTCTTCTCTGTATCATTCCAATTTTAACGGATGTCCTGAACGACACGAACAGGGTCAAAGCCCGTGACATTACCAGGGACTTAGGTGGCCCCCGGATCTGGACTCAAATCCATACCCCACGGTTCATGACTGTACCAACTAGGCTTGGCCAGTCGATATGAACAATGACACGCATTGCAAACTTTCCCCCACTGTGCCTTAAACCTACTTCGCTCTCTTACAGCTCCTACCCTTTTGGGTCTCAATGGGCAGGCCCACACTCAAGCTTTTAGTAGCAGGTCATGAGTAATATATGGCGCACCCACAAATGATTCCCCACACCCAGGTTTCCCCCTTTTCTTCTCGCGGTTCAAAGGACCCACCCGTTCACATGCCTATTTGTCTCCCTAGTCTGCGCTTCAGACGAGCGGGTGTGCCTACATCCGGAACACACAGGGACCCAAATAGCCTATCAACAGAGGCGAGCGCTCAAGGTTTTCGACTACCGTAATGACCACCCGTGGGTTTTTTCAATCACTCCCCGCTGCACCAACATCCCGAACACGCGGGGATTCGGGCGGCTTCTAAAACCGGCGCCACGTCCTGCTTAAGAAAGAAGAAATATAAAGAAAAATACTCATAACAATACTAACAATGGTAATAATAAATATAAAATAATAATCGCAGCAAATAAAAACAAAATCGTAAGGCGAGGGAAGAAAAAAAGATGCTACTAGTACCGCCTCAGCCTCGAGGGCAACAAAACCATGAGAGATAGCCCCGCCCACCAGCCCTCAACCACGTGGTTTCTTCTCGTCACTCCAATACTCCCTCGTCCTTGCCGACTGGTCTCGATCCCTGAACTCTCAGATGAAAGCCGGACACCGTAACCAATAGTGCTAGGCCCAAGGTTGGGTCTAGCACTCGCGATAAGCCATACAAACGGGTACCACGCAGTGTGCGGGCCTACTGAAACGTCCAAAGGCACACTTCGGCCTATCAACTAGATCTAAGACCGCCAAGCCCCACACCTACCGTGCATCTATTCCCTCATGTACTTTGACCATTACTCAAAGTCACTTTGTCATCGATATCGTCCTCCGCACGAGCACTCACATACCATGGTCACTTAGGCAAGGAAGAAAAATTGCTCTTAGTTTTAATAAAAATGCAAAAAATTGGTCGACAACCACGCCGGCTTCACAATCATCAATTAGAAAAAAAAATCACGTGCGCCTTAAATCCGCGCGCCTATCCGCTCTTTACCTTAAGCCAACCATTCAGTCAACGTAGTTGAAGCACAATCGCGACTCATTTTCTATCACTTGCAAAAAACAGGGCGGATACCCTTGTAAGGGTATTCGCACCGACAACGTGCACTGTAGATTGCATACTCACTAGAAAACATCTTTTGGTTTGTCAGTTCAAGATTCGAAGGACTGATGGTTTAAGGTCCAATAGTGGTGAAATTTCTGATTTAGTTAAGCTAATAATTTATCCGCCTATTTGTAAGTAGCATCCTAAGAGCTATATCCTTCTTTTTGTTTTGATGTGCAAAGGCATCTTTGGGCTATGCAATTATTGGAAAGTTAATTCATATCGTTTATCCACATGAAGGTAATCAAAGGGGTACTACATTTTACAGGTTTGACCTGAAAGTTGCATGTGGAAGAACCCTGAGTGCAAGGTTTATAAGTTTATAGTTCAAAAGGAAATGAAGAGAGTCACTCATCGTTATGTTGTCGAGCCCATGGACCCCGCCTCGCAATATCACGACAAAGGGCCCCCACGGCCGCGTTACACAAGAGTTGGTAGCATCTTGGAGCTTCCTCCTCCGGAGAGTCACTGTGGCGCCAACCATACATCTCACGGCTCCCCTGCGGCAGGTCGGTGTCTCCATGAGGTACAAGTTTCTCCAGTCTTGAGGAGTTGTCGCCTCCTTTAGAGATGAGCTACCGGTTCATATGTGACAGCTAGCACTGTTGTGCTAAAGGTCAAAGTTGTCACGCAGGGATCTCAAGGCCTAAAGTCGGGGTTGAGGTTTGACCCTTGGACCCCCGGCGTGGGGCTCTCCGACCCACGGACCCCAGGGGGTCCAAATTTGGAAGAAAAAACAAAGTTCTTATGCACTTCCCATGCAGAGAAATACAGGGAACCACTTTTCTTTTCCCCAAAATCTCTTTCCTCAGCGTTGATCAGGCGAAGTGATTTGCAGGCGCGTCAGAATGACCTTACAGTCCGGTCCGTGTTTGTCACCCACGAGAGGGTTATTTCGTGACTCCTCCAACCTTTAAAAAAAAAAAAAACAAGGTTAGTTTTACAAAAGTAAACACATGCAGAAATCATACTAAAATATAGGAAGAAATAAAATTAACATTTTTGCTTAATCTAAAATGATAAGAGCGGTGACATTGCAGTCGGCCTCAGTGATAGGTCCAATGTCCGAATCCAAAAAGTCGGTTTGAGTCTCGACAAAACGCACAAACACCCTGCGTCCGATCCTCTGACCTTTACGGTTCCGCCTGTACTGGGTTCGTCGCTCCCAAACCACTATAATGAAACTTTCACTATCAGAGGTGTAGTCGTGGGCCTATTGAGGCCAAAACTCAAGTTTCACTTTTACCATCCTTTCTCGACCTCAGTTATTTGGGTCCGCTATCCGATAAAAAAATTGTCACAGCCTGGACGATTCAATTCCGCTTGTGTGTAAATTCCGGTCTCACTTGTGCGCGAACTCTGAGTCAGTCCAATTATGGCTGGAAAAGTCTCGGTTCATCTATTAAAAAAATCATTAAGTTAGGTATAAATTCATCTAACACATCGACCATAACCTTTTGGAAGACTGCGACACTATTGGTCCATCCCATAGGTAACATCATCATCAGGACCAATTCTAGAGGTGTGTGCATCGTAGTTAGGTATCGATCCCTCGTATCCAGTGAAATCTCATCATATCCTAAGAAAATATCGCATGTTGAATAGATAGAGCGACTCACTGATCCCTCAGCTAAGAGGTCTGGATTCAGAATGGACCCTACATCTCTTACCGTAACCTTATTAGTTTGTTGGAGGTCATGTATCCATCGCGACTTCCTATTAGATTTCCTTATGAAAAACCATCATTCCATGGTACACGAGCCATGGTATAGATCCTTGCAGGTTTCACGTATCGAGGATTTATTCGACTTTTTTCTGCATCATAAAAAGTCACAGCTTCATCTGAGTTATTTCCTCCTCGGTAATCCCTATTTCCCCTGTCCTATCACGGCTGATTGTAGCAGGTTTAACCTTACGAGCAACAATTTTGTTTTTCTTATCCCCCGTCGTAAAAGGGAATTCCTCAAAAAAGACTGACTTATGTACCTTTCGAATTCCACACGCGGTTAACGAAGTTTCGAATCTTCGCCGAAAAAAATTATGAAGTGAAAAAATTTCAACGATTTCAAAGTTCTCTGAAATTGATCTTCAGCGATTCAAAATGCGTTGAACATGTGGTAGTAATCCAAGTTGAGTTGTGTATTCACCATTTTCAGCAAACCATATCTGTACATGTTTAAAATGGGAATTGTCTACCAGTTCAGTGTATACCCTGTCCAGTTGATGTAGCCCAGTGGTTAGAGCACCGGTTGGAAATGCGCATTGTGGTATGAGGTTGTGGGTTCAAAACTCCACAGTCTCGCGCATGGACACCGGCAGGCCGTTAGAATGACGCACGGCTGGACACACACACTCCCCTGGGCTGACGCATGGTACTATTACAGACACTGCATGCGCACCACCCAGGGGATAAGTCCATGGGTATTGTATGCTGGCCTAGCCCTCACGTTGGTCACTGGTTGTTGTTGGCTTTGGTCGCTCTGATGATCTCCCCAGTCCAGATATCATACACACTAGACTCACTTCCTACGATTGTACAAGTGGTAGAACCCTCCAGTTTCATACTACAGGTCACGGGTTCGAGTCCGGTTCGGACTCTGGGGGAGACTTGTCTCTACCATATATACCCACACACCCCAGATAGTACAATCACGACACCTTGTCTATCACATACCATATATATATGCACATACCATACACACATATATATAGCTACTCCATATTCGTCAGGGGTGATTCTCTGGATGACCTTGGGTGGGGACGTGTGGCTCTCTTACGGGAAGCCGTTGAGGATGAGTGCCGCGCTCTTGGGTCGGGGGATGGCATGGGGGTTGGGGGTGCATGGTGATACCATGGCAGTCCAATGGTTGGGACGGAGTGCCTTGTAGGGAAACCAATGTCGAATTAAGGGGTGTATCCTACTTTCGTTGCATCCAAGGTGAGGAGTGAGTTGGCAGCGGTTGGTCGAGGGTAGTTGATGATGGACGAGGTCTCCTCCAATACCACTGGTCAATTCCCCCTGGTGAATAACAAGGTACACACACACAGTCAGGTACTGCTAGAGGTAGTGCGAGCACCTCTTACCAGTACGCAGTACTCAATCGTAGAGGCTCCGTGGTGGGGAGCAACATATAACCATACATATATATATATAGCCCACAGACACACATCCACGATACACAAACACACACACGCATCACAAATGGCTGGGTGGAGATCACGCAGGGACCAATAGGTGATTGTTAGAGCCTAGCGTCCGAAGTACCCCTACGGCAAGGTTCGTTCGACTATGCTTCAACCAAGGGCTAGGTCGCTCGCCCTTGTGCCTGTCGTTACTGTTCGGTCCAAGTCCCCCTCGATACTGGTGGGGTGACGATCATAAGTGCTGGTCACGCTAAGGTAGGATAGTAGGGATACGAGATACGCTAGGAGTATCGACGTGAGGTTGGGATGGGTGGTGGCCTTGCCTTCCCAAAGCGACCAGGGTAGACTGGTTCCGGCAATCAACGTGTGCCTAGTAACCGGCCTCTGCAATACCCTGGACTTAAAAAAAAAAAAAAAAAAAAAAAAGTTCAGTGTGTACCCCCTTGTGTGAGTTTGTGTTGACGTTGAACAATCTGAAGATATTGAAGTGATGAATCATTTGAATAAGTTGAAGCGTATGCCCATGTGTGAGTATGAAGATGTTGAAGTGATGAATGCATTGAATCAACTGAAGTATACCCCCATGTGTGAGTCTGTGTCGATGTTCAACAATCTATAAATATTGAAGTGATGAAACATTTGAATAAGTTGAAGTATACCCCCGTGTGTGAATCCGTGTATACGTTCAACAATCTGGAGATACTTAAGTGGTCGACCTTTTGAATAAACTGAAGTATAGCCCCATGCGTGAGTATGTGTTGACGCTAAAAAATTTAAAGATATTGAAGTAATGAATCATTTGAATAAGGTGAAGTATACCTCCATGTGTGAGTCTGTGTAGACGCTGAATAATCTGGAGATATTGAAGTGATGAATCATTTGAATCAGTTGATATATCCTCTTTCGTGTCTCCATGTTGAAGCTGAACAGTCTGAAGATACTGAAGTGATGAATCTTTTGAATAAGTTGAACTATACCCCGATGTGTGAGTCTGTGTTGACGCAAAACAATCTGAAGATATTGAAGTGATGAATCCTTTGTATAAGTTAAAGTCTACGGTTATGTGCGAGTTCGTTGTAGACGTTGAACAATCAGTAGATACTAAGTGATGAATCCTTTGAATGAGTTGAAGTACACCCCCTTGTGTGAATCCGCATTCACAGTAAACAATATGAAGATATTGAAGTGGTGAATCATTTGAATAAGTTGAAGTATACCCCTCTGTGTGAGTCTGTACACACACTGAACAATCTTGAGATATTGAATTGATAAATCATTTGAATAAGCGGAAGTATACCCCCATGTGTGAGACTGTGTAGACATTGAACATGGGAGTATACTTCAGTTTATTCAAAGGATTCATCACTTCGCAGATGGGGGTATATTTCAGCTTATTCAAAGAATTCACCACTTGAATAAGTTCAAATTCTCTAGTGTTTATACGCGTGTTCTAATGGTTAGAATGGTTTAAGAAGTCCTTGCAGTTCATGTCTCCCATGCAATGGCTAGATATCGAAGTGTTGAATACTTTGAACATGCCGAACAAGGTGTCTCTCTTGCAAGGGTTAGATTGGTTGAAGATCCTCCAATTCATGAACGTTCTGAAAATTTAGAATTGTCGAACTCTTTGAAAATCCTGAACAGGGTGCATGCATACCACGAATAAGTTGAAGTACACCCTCTTGTGTCAGTTCGTACACATGTTGAACAATCTGGAGTTACTGAAGTGATGAATCCTTTGAATAAACTGAAGTACACAACCCCTGGTGTGAATCCACATTCACGGTGAACATCTGAAGATATTGAAGTGATTAATCATTTGAATAAGCTGAAATATACCCCCTTGTGTGAGTCTGTATGCACACTGAACAATCTTGAGATATTGAACTGATGAATTATTTCAATAAGCGGAAGTATACCCCCATGCGTGAGCCGGTGTAGACGCTGAACATGGGAGTATACTTTAGCTTATTCAAAGGATTCATCACTTCACAGATGGGGGTATACTTCAGCTTATTCAAAGAATTCACCACTTCAATATCTTCAGATTCTCCATTGTTTATACGAGTGTTCTAATGGCTAGATTGGTTCAAGAAGGCATTGCAGTTCATGTCTCCCATGCAATGGCTAGATATTGAAGCGTTGAATACTTCGAACATGACGAATAGGGTGCCTTCCATGGAAGGGCTAGATTGCTTGAAGATGTCCCTCCAATTTATGAACGTTCTGAAAATTTTGAATTGTCGAACTCTTTGAAAATCCTGAAGAGGGTGCATACCATGAATAAGTTGAAGTACACCCCATTGTGTCAGTCCGTATACATGCTGAACAATCTGGAGTTGTTGAAATGATGAATCCTTCGAATAAACTGAAGCATACCCCCTTGTGTGAGTCTGTATACATGTTGAACAATCTGCAGATATTAAAACGATGAATCATTTAAATAAGCAGAAGTACTATCTTCAGATTGTTCAGCGTCTGCACGAACTCACACAAGAGGGTACACACTGAACTAGACAATTCCCGTTTTAAGCATGTACAAATATGGTTTGCTGAAAATGGTGAATACACTACTCAACTTAGATTACTACCACATGTTCAGCGCATTTTGAATCGCTGAAAATCAATTTCAGAGAAGGTTGAAATCGTTGAAATTTCTTCACTTCAGAATTTTTTTCAGCGAAGATTCGGAACTTCAACGCATGTGATCTCACTCCCCCTTCATCCTCCATCTCCATCTTTGTCCAGGCGGAGCACCACATCTGGTGGGTCCGCCACACAAAGAGACAGAGAGAGAAAGAGTTATAGAGAGTCACGGTTGTGAGAGAGAGAGAGTCACGGTTGTTGCCGCATACCTGTTTCTCCTCCTGCTGCATTCACGCTCCTCCCACTATTTCTAAGTTTTTCATTATCCATCCCCCCCCTTCATTCGCTTGGTCCCTCTGTTGGTCGTTGTCGCTCTCCCTCCTTTTTTACCCTTCTCCTTCCACGTGCTCCTTGGTTATCCTCCTTTGTCCTCCTCCTGCTTCCTCCTCCTTCGGATCATCCATCATAGTCGTGCTATCTCCTGCTCCGCCGTCCTCGTCTATCCTCCTCATCTTCCCCAATCATTGTTCTCGTCACGATCGCCATGAACTTTTTCAGAGTCACTGTGTATGTCAAGGTGGTCTTCCCACTCTCCTCCTCCATCTAGGCTCCTCCTCGGGCTCCTTCTCAAGTTGTTCGCCCTTCTCCATAGGTTGCGCTCCTCGACACTTCGTCTCCTATTATTCTCCCTTCATCCTCTTGGCCTCACCCATTATCAGTCTCGTCACCGACGCCACGGTCTTCATCAGCGTGACCATGCCCTCCTCCTCCTCCCGTTGTTCGCTTTTCTTCATCTCTCCTCCCTTTATCTCCGATAATTTTCCCTTCATCCTCTTGGCCTCGACGTTTCGGCACTACACAATGTACAGAGAGAGAGAGAGAGAGGGAGAGAGAGAGAGAGATAGAGTTAGTTTTTCATCGATAGGATGAGCAACGCACCGGCAAACACGCTACTTCGATAGGATGAGAAAAACCAAATGAATCTTCCGCTAGAACATCGAAATATACATTACTACATGGACGCTCGTACACACGTGTGTGTGTGTGTGTGTGTGTGGCAGAGAGAGAGAGGGGGGGGGGGGGAGAGAGAGAGAGAGAGAGAGAGAGAGAGAGAGAGAGAGAGAGAGAGAGAGAGAGAGAGAGAGAGTTTTCCAGCCATGCACGCACAGACATAGAGAGAGGCTACTTCCATCGATAGAATGAGAGAAATCATAATGAATCACACACACACACACACACGTGCACGCATAAAGTAGTGTATATTTGGATGTTCTAGCGGTAGATTACGAGATTCATTCGATTTTGCTCATCTTATCGATGGAAGTAGCCTCTTTCTATCTCTCTGCGTGCATGGATGGAAAACTCTCTCTCTCTCTCTCTCTCTCTCTCTCTCTCTCTCTCTCTCTCTCTCTCTCTCTCTCTCTCTCTCT
>BFEA01000237.1:1472416-1483629 GCA_003427395.1 Chara braunii
CTCTCTCTCTCTCTCTCTCTCTCTCTCTCTCTCTCTCTCTCTCTCTCTCTCTCTCTCTCTCTCTCTCTCTCTCTCCATGGCCAGTGCTGAAAGTAGCCTCTCTCTCCCAAAAATGTCGGTCTCCAAGGAGCTATGTTTCGTTTTCTTCAGCACTGTCCGGATTTGGAGAAACCCTCTTAATTTTTGCCATTCCCCCCCCATCGGGACCCCCAATCTAGGTCACTGATCCTGGGTGCTTTCTTTTATTTCCGCCGCATTTCTTAAAAAAATCTACGTGATCCTCCGAGATTTCGCTCTCGTCCTCCCACTCGTTCAAAACCGAATCGTCACACTCGCCCTCCTTTCCTTCGCTCGAACTCTACAAGGCCATATATTAAAGATCAAGCTCAAATCGTCCAAGGAGCGGTTGACTACAGTCTATGGTTCGGAATAACCCAGACAGTCCAGTCACATAGTTAGAAGGGAACCTAAGCTCTCGGTCGAAAGTGGTCCAAAACCCAACTGGTTGCTTGATCCTAAGGGACTCCCTAGAACTTCTAGGCAAAGTTGCCCGAATTAGTTCGACTTACTCAATACCTGACTCCCCAAATCGAGGCCCCGTTTATCCACAAATCATAGTATGTATAATCCTTATCGCTACACAAAAAAAGTATTTTTATCTCCAGGAAGGACCATTGGACATGGATGAAGTGGTTTATTCCCCCTATAAAATCTTCTAAGACAAAAATCAGGACCGACAGATGGACCGCTCGCTCTGAGTGGGTTAGGAATCCGTTATCGGTAAGCTAGAGATGTATGTATATCGACTCAAACTTGTTTTCGTCCCTATTTTTTTCCCCCATGGACCCTTTTTGCTTCGGCGTGCAAGAATCCTTTTGCGACCACTTCGTCTAGCCAAGTATAGGAGTCCAAGTCCGGTACGGCACCCAACGCAGAATCCTTATAGCCTCGGTCTAATGATCGAAGATTAACGTTACCGAGTGCAGTTGTTTGGTAATAAAGGTATTTTTTCCCCCCTATTATCCCATCAAAAACCTATTGAAGCCACAGCCAATAACCAGACCCAGACCGCAGTAATACTGATCTCCAGGATCTGTCAACCTTTCCCCTCTTTGACCTTTCTACTGCTTTCCCTGGTAACGTAAACTTTATTCAATCTTCACCAATAAACTCATGCTCTTCGTAAGAAAATTGGCGGAGTCTCCCTGGATACTCCTCGTCGTATCGCATCTTCTAGTCCTCTACAGGTTCGGCGTCCAATACCCTCCCCCTATCTATCTCTCCAGTTACCGTCGCCCTGCGTACCTCCGCTCGAATCCTAAAAATGACACGCCTCAACTCCCTACAAGAAGGAATATCCCTGTCTAGATAATAAGTAGCCATGAAAGTTCCTCAGTAGAGGGGCTGAACTGGAAAGCTTTACGGAGAACGACGACCAATCGTTGGTGACGATCAGCGCTCCCGAACACCCCCCTAACTAGGAAACTAGGGACTACTATAGCTCTCAGTGTCGTGGTTCTCGGCTACTCCTAATCATAGGCGTACCTGACTTTTTGTATCCTCAAAAAAATTAGCAAAAGGGTGCGAGCAGTACCTAGAGCTAAGAGCAGTCAGACTAGGTAGTGCTCGACGGTGTCTTGTGGTGTTTATGGCCATGTATTTCCACTCGTTATGCAGCAAGTATATCCCGACGTTTACCTCTGCGACTAGTGGCATCTGCTTTTTATCCCTCGTAACACAACCCCTAGGCTCACATGAGATCCTTACCCATACAAAGATCTTTTCTCTCACAGTTAGTCCTTGCTCTCTAGTTTGTCTGTATTTACTTCTTCCTTCTAAGGGAAGGCTTACTAGCTCATGAGACCCCCTGTCACGCCTCGAGTGGATCTCCATTTGAAATTTTATAAATATTATTCCTAAGCAAGGTAAGGAGTCATAGTTCCTCTAAACTGATTCAAACCCAGTGCCCGCTCTCAGACTGGTGAGGTCATAGACCCACACGATAGACTCCCGTCGAACACTTTTGTAACCTCTCAAGACGTCAATAGGCCTAGGAAAGAACCGTCCTCTGACATATCTTTCCCTACCCTCGTGTCGAGAAGGAGGATGGCTCAATATACCATCATCGATGGTCTGCCCTCTCCGCCGCAAACTGGATACAAGCTGGCTAACTCATGTGCCTCGGTTGTGTGTCCTAACAACAGGCAACGGATGAAATTAAACGCAATTGTACCCGTTGAATAGCCCGCGGAGCCCCCTTTGAATCCCATTTAATGGAAAAACGGGGGTCTCCCATTAAATCCGAAAAAATGGATTGCGGGTGTTGGGCCTCGGACACGTGGCCCTACGCACCCAAACACTAAACTAGAAAAAAAAAAAAAAAAAAAAAAAAATTGCCCCCCCCCTACGAGTCTCCGAACCTACCAGGAAGTCTTTTAAACCACTACGAGCCCTAAATCCCCCTTCCCCCGCCCGCCCCATCCTATCGTCCCCAAACCTACCCGGAAGTATGTTTGTATGTGTGTGTATGTATGTGCGTGATTGTTGGTATGTGTGTGTGTGTGTGTGTGCATGTGTGTTTGTGTTTATGTGTGTTTATGTGTGTTTGTGTGTTTGTGTGTTGTGTGTTTGTGTGTTGTGTGTGTGTGTGCGTGTCATTTTTTCTTTTTTTTTAAATTATTTTTATATTTTTGATTTTTTTTAATAAATACAAAGTTCAAGAAAATAAAATGAAATGTTGTTGTACATCTTGAAAGATCCACAACCCTTTATTTTTTATTTGTTTCTCTGCTTTTGTTTTAGCCCTAAAATAATCTTTGTGAAAAAAAAAAAAAAAAACACTTATTTCATTTTTATTTATTTATTATKTTTKTKTTTTTTTTTTTTTTTAATATAGTCAAAGTTAAAAAATAAAAATAAAAATATAAGATTGTATACCTTTAAAATAACTACAATCCCATATTTGTTTTTTATTTTTTAGGGGGATTATTTTAGCCCACGAAACAAATGTTTGCGGACCCCGTTGTAACCCATCTAACGGGCTTTTAACGGGGATTCAACATCATTTCAACATGGAACCCAGGTTGAATTAATTTTCGGACACACAGTGTCTTAGGGTGGACCGAAGTCACATGTGAACAAAGAGGCCACTTGTGCGACCTTACCCCATCCATGCCTCTACTCGGCCTACCTCAGGCATGGTCTCACCCCGAAAAATGTCGTTAATCAAGTTCCCCATCTATCCATCTTGATCGACCAGCCTATTTAATTTCCCTCTCAAACTCCTTACAAATCCGGAGAGTTTCTCCCCTCTCATTCAGTCCATCCAATTTGTCGCATGCTCTCGATTTTCTCTCAAGGAATTAAAATTGGGCGGATTGAAAAAGGTAGGGAATCGGAATTTATCGCCCTCGGTCACAAACTTATACAAATAGAGAAGTGGGAAAATTTAAATATCAAGAGGATAATTCAAAATCAACAATCAAGAAATCAACCACCTCATCGGGATCGCTGAGTGGGGCTCGGATCGCCAGTCGCCACGCTCGCTCCTCGACGCACCCTGCACAGTCAAGAAAAATCCCCAATGTCAGCGACGCCGTCTATGGGGTGATCTCACATTTACAAATACTAGCTCCACACCTCTACGGTCGCAGTCGGACCAAAGTCCTCAGAGGTAGCGTTGCCCAACAACAGCGCTACTCTCGATCAGGCGAAGTGATTTTTCGACACGTCGGAACGACCCTATAGTCCACCCCGTGTTTGCCACCCACAGGAGCGTTGTTCTGAAGCTCCTGCAACTTGGAAAAAAAAAAGGTTAGTTTCACAAAACTAAACACATGCAGAGATCATACTAAAAAATAGGAAGAAAAAAAAATAACATTTTTGCTTAGTTTAAAATGATAGGAGCGACGACACAGCAGCCGACCTCAGTCATGGGTCCAATCTCCGAATCCGAAAAGTTAGTTTGAGTCCCGACATAACGCATAAACACCATGCGCCTAACCCCCCGACCTATAAGGTACTGCCTGTAGCGGGTTTGTCGGTTCCAGGGCATTGTACAAAAACTTTTACTATCAGAGGAGTAGTCGCGGGCCTATTGAGGCCAAAGCGCAAATTCCACTTTTATCATCCCTCCTTAGCCTCAGTTATTCGGGCCTGTTGTCCGATAAAAACTTTGTCACTGACTGGACGAGTCGATTCCGCTTGTGTGTAAATTTTGGTCTCACTCGTGAGCAAACTATGGCCCAGTCCCGTAATGGCTGGAAAAGTCCCGCTTCGGTCCTCCCACGCGTAATTCCTGATCCGAGTGCAATAATGGCGGGAAGATAGTCTGACCACACGTAAATACTGGTCTCGGTTCAATTGTGGCTGGAAAAGTCACGGTCCTTCGCACGTTTAATCTGGTTCTGGTCCAATAAAGTCCGAAAAAGTCTCATTCAAACTTCGTCGAGCACGAATTATGGTCCCAAGGCCAATTAAGGCAGAAAGTATTATGTTCATGCCTAATCGCACATATATTTCAGTCTCCGTCCAATTGAGGCGGATAAAATCACGCTTCAGTCCTCTCACGAGTAAATCTAGGTCCCGACCTAATTAAGGCCGAAAGAGCCCTGTTCTAGTCCCTCTGCGTGTAACCCCAGGTCCCAGCTCAATTAAGGCTAAAAGCGGGGTCGTTCTGGTCCAACCACGCATAGATCCTGGTCCTGGTTTAATTTCGCCCGAAAGGCCCTACTCGTACCCCCCGGCTATGCGTCAACCTTCTTGTTGCTCGCGCAATCATTACCTCTTGGCCCTCGCACTCGTGCGCTCGTTATCGCTGTTCGTTTATGATGAAGATAAAAATGATTATGGTGATCATCCAATCATGCCCCTGTGCACTCTTGCCCTGCTATGCGTGCCCGTGTGCGCCGATAAAGATGATGATGATGATGATATTGATCCTCATGATCGCGCGGCTCTGCACGATTCTCCTCGTTGTTCAGCGCTCCTATGCGAATCAGTGATGATGATGATGATGATGATGTTGATCTTTGTGATTGAGAGGCTCTGCTCGATCATCCCTATTGTTCCACACACGCATGCCCTCTAACGAAGGTGATGATGATGATGGTGTTGATAGTCCTGATCCCCGTTGTTTCGCATGCCCAAGCACGCCAATGATGATGATGATGATCTTCGTGATTGTGCGGCTTTGCACGATCCTCCCCGTTGTTTCGCATGCCCACGTGTGCTAATGAAGATGATGATGATGATGTTGATCGTCCCGATCCCTGCTGTTCCACGCGCCCACGCGTGCCAATTATGATAATGATAAAGAGGTTGATCTTAGCGATCTCGCAGCTCTGCGTGGTCCCCCCCCCGCTGTTCCGCACGCCCACGCACGCTAACGACCATGATGATGATTTCGTCGGTCCTAATGTCTGCTCGCTCCCGCCCTAGAGACTGATGACCATGACAATGATCGTTCCAATGCTCCGTGCATTTGCTGGAGCCTCCCTGAGCTTGGCGATGTTGATGATGGTAATGGTCTTCGTGGTGATGACGTTGATGTCCTCGCACTACTGCATGCGATGTCTCTTCACCCGATCTGCTCGCACATACTTGCTAGCTCCCATTACTGACGATGATGATGATGATATGCTTTGGCCCACGAGCGCACGTTACCCCACAACTACTGACAATGGTGTTGGTCTAGAAGATAACACACCCCTACGCCCGATCCTTTTCCTGCTCTGCACGCAAATGCACGCAATATCTCATTGCTGATGAAAATGATTATGACGATGATCTCGGTGATCATGTGGTTGCACCCGTTACTGATGACGATGACGATCTTCATGATGGTGATATCATCGATCATTTTAATTGCACTGCTATGAGCAATCGTTCCCTCATTGAACTCGTTAGTGCGCTCTTTGAACTGCAGCCAATGAGGACGATGATGATGATGTTGATGATGATGTCGATGGAGATGTCGTTGATGACGTCAGTCTCATCAGCGCACGGCTGCGCACGACGTCTGCATTGGCCTGCGCACAGCAACGAGCAGCAGCACGTGATTCCCTGGTGATAATGCCACGCCAGCGCACTACTGCACTCGGTCCCTAGTTGTGCATTGATGATCGCGCTAATGAGCGCATGCGGATGATCATACGTGGTCATTTATGATCTTCTCCCCCCTTGTCCGTGAGCGGTTACGCACGATATGCTTGTGATCCGCGTAAGATGATCCTCGCGATTTAGTTGGTGTTATATGCGTGGTCATCCGTACGTGCACCCCCCTGTTAGTGCGCGAGTGCGTGCAATGTCTGGCTGATTGCGTCCTTTCGGTGAGCAAAGTGCCTGCTCGCTGGTGCGTACTTCCCAGGAGCTTCCCCGTTCAATCCTCGTGCGAAGGTTAGCACACCTTGTGTGCCAATAAAAGTTTGTTGGGCCCAGCACCACGTGGGCCTTAACGCTTCGGTACCATCGAGCATCGGACGCCTGTCAAAAGCTTTGCAGCGCCCCGGTATCGAGGCTACGCCCGGGCCTAGTCCCAAGTCTTTTTCGGTCTGAAAAAGTCACATGCGGCACTAAGCAGGCCCTGTTGTCGGGAAAAGGAAAAGGTCCGCTACCGTACCAGTTTCCCAACCATTTTTAGTCCTAAGCCTAGGAAAAATACCCCACTGATGTTTTTGTGAAAAATAAGGTATGTGTGACCCCTTTCGGTTTTTTAGTCGATCACTTACAAATGGGTCCGGCGTCTGCACATTCCCCCTTTCCCTGACACTTGGGCCCAAATTTTTGTGATCGTACGAAAAAATGCCAGCGATTATACGAAAAGATACACATTTTGCCGTTCACCTACATGATCTCAAAGTAGTGTGCACTTCCGTGTTTCCACTTGCTTCAGTCGTCAATCGTTAATTCATATCCCTTATCAGAGTGTCGCAACCCGACATTGGAATTTCGTGTTTTCATTAAATCAATAATTTTGTAGTTATTGTCGAATTTAGGCAAACCTCTCTTTTTTAGCCCGCTTCTCATAACAGTCTCACCTGGACTTGATTTTTTCGTGTCCTCCGTACGCCATTAGTTGACCGTCCCTTGTAAGATCAAGACACAAGGTCAAAGGCTTTGAAGAACAGGCTTATTGCACAAAATTTGATCTTCGACAGTAGTCGTTTCAAGGGAAGTAAAAGGTGGCGATAGGCTTGAGCCTCCCGACACTGGGTCAAAAAACAATTAATAATTGTCAGACCCCCGCACCCGCCCTTTCACCCCCACCCCGGCCTATGCACCCCCACACCGCTACCTGCATCCCTGCCCCCCTCACCTCCGCCTCCGCCCCTGCCTCTACTCCGCACACCCTCGCCCTCGCCCCCGTCCCGCCCGCGCCCCCGCCCTAGGCCCCTCGCACCCACACCCTCACCCGACCCCAACACTTGCCCCGAAGCTTTGTGACTCCCTCATGCACCCCCGACCCTTGCCCCCGAGCATCCCTGACCCGCACACCCACCCTTGACAACGGACCCAAGGGCTCTTAACCCCTACGTCCATCTCCGGACCCTGCTTATGGATAAATGACTTGACTGGCGGAAGAGGGATTCGAACCCTGATATGCAAATTATGATTTTGTTTTCCTAACCTACTATACCAGTTTGTCGTTAAACCTTACCCTAAACAGTCATAAGGATATAAAAAAATTATGAATTAACTAAGGAAGTACAAAAGTAAGCAATGTGTGCACTAAGAAACAGATCCCAAACACCCGAAGAATATTGACTCGACTAAAGCAAAGGTTTTGATACCAACTCGGTGGACGTAAATGGTGAGCATATTTATGATACATGAAAAAAACATAATATAGAGAGTATGATTCAATGTCAATTTATAAACCTCTTATTAGGTATGGGTTCTGGAGGAGGAACCTACTATAATACCCAACTTTTACCTTGCATGATTTGCATACTTTTTGCGAATTGAGAAACAAATTGTAAAACTTTTCGTAAAAAGTAAAATAATGGATAAGAGAAAATGCAAGAAAAAAAAAAGATGAGAGATCTCTTGATGACTTTAAACGAAACAAATGGAGTCATAGAAAAAGAACAGGGGAAAAAAAAAAATGAAAGACAGAAAGGCAAACGAGGTGAATTTCCATTGAGGGGTCGAAACACATGTAATCAAATATTTAAGAACACGGTGGTCAATAGGAGAGAGAGAGGACAAGGAGAAACTTTAGGTGGTCAAGATAAAGGCAACCAGAAAGCAAATATGATTATAAAATATTGCAAGAAATAACTCAGCAGGGCACAAGAGCGAAGTGGAGAAGGACACAAAAAAAACAAGAAAAGAGGAGGGTCAAAACGGGGTAGAACATAGTGCCCTAACACTGCATTATTGAGATGGCAAAAAATACATACAACAGACAAAATCAGAGAGGGCAAACAAACTTAAGTTCCCCAATGTGCATATCAAAGAGGAAAAAAATGTAAGACAAGTAGGAACTCCAAAAGGAGTCTGAGTAGGATCGCACTTACAAATAATCAACGCACTAAGTAGGGAGGAGGATCAACGGATCATTGCGTAGAGCGGCGTTGCAAAATCAAGAGAAATGGGTGCAACAGAACACATGACAACGGGGAAGGATAATCAAAGCAAAGGAACAAACCATGAAGAGAGGGGGGAAAAAAACCTACTAGAAACCTACAACATAAAATAGGGGGACATCAATAAGGCATAGACAAAGGAGGCAAAGAGAAGTCTCATGTAAATTATACTGCAAATAATTCAGAGGATCAATCACAAAAGGGGTAAAGGGCAGACAATGTAGTACACAGGAGGAGAGAAAAACAAATGAACATATATATATATATATATATATATATATATATATATATATATATATATATATACATACATAGGGTTATCGATGTTCGGGTTCGACCAAACTCTTGAATCCGAACCTTTCAAACGTTCAGTCCCGCTTGGGGATGCATTTGGCGGTTCGGGTCGAATGAGCACCTAAAAAAAACTATACGATATGCAAAAAAAATAAAACGAATGACCTTTGTCTTAGCATCACATCCGAATTACTTACTAAATGTGAAATAAAAATAAAATACGTAGAACAAATAATAGTTAAAAAAAATAAAAAACAATTAAAATTAGTGAGTGGGCAAGCAAGTTCTTAACACCGCAATCTTTTATAATTTTTTATTTTTTTCATTGGATAACCAAATTCCCTTAAAAACTTACAGATGTGTATTTCAAATAATATAAAGTTCATTAAAAAAGTTTCAAAAAATAATAAAATATTTGAGGCAAAAAAAAAAAAAAGTGGTCGAGCACATATTGACACTACCATCTTTGGCGATTTTTAATGTTTTTGCGGCTCAGCAAATGGATTGAAACTTTATATGCATGAAGCGCATATTGTAAAGAACTCGCACAAAAACGTTCAACAAAAACAAATAATGTTTAGGGTCCGAAATATGTTTTGGTAGGGGATCCGGAACGGGACCCCGAACGCCCGAACGTCTGAATGTTTAGGGGTCAACCTGGGGGCCCCCGAACGTTCGGCCTGGTAACCATGGTTGTAAGCATAAATTTTAAATGTGCAAAGTAAGAAATTGAATGTCATCTACCAAAAAATGAGAGTGAGGACAATTACAGTGCAATACCTAAATGATAGTATGCAATACATATTATTAAACTGAGTATTCCAGACCGGCAAAACTCTTATCTGCTTTTGCACTGTCATCCAAGTACGGTATCACTCTGTCACAAAAAATCGATAAATAGTTAACTCTAATCTGCAAAAACTAAAGAAGAGACATAAATTGAATGAATTTTTACATAAGACAATCTCGAGCATGAATTCATAAGTAATAAGAGTCATGAGAGGAATGAGGGGGGAAAGCATGGGATACAACGGGGTAGTTGAGGGAAGAGGGGCGTCTCATACGAGTGATTGCCTAATATGCAGCGGATGCAAAATGAAAGGCCCGATTGCAGTGAAGATCATGGTAGGAGATAACATCCTTTCATTCACTCTATTGGCTTCAGACTGAACATAACTCACAACAACGAGCGGCAACAATCCTAGTAAGAAAAATATTTTTTTCGCTGAGAAAAAACTATGGATAACAAAGTCAGTCTCATAGGGGATAAAAGCGGGGAGATTTTCATGGATACTTCCCCCCTAATGATCTCATCGACAACCCCCTGAATTTGGTAGTTCTCACTAAATAAAAAACTACAAACGATAGAATAATGAATCAAGATGAAAAAATAATTGAAAAAACATAAAGGATATAGGCAAGAGATAAAATATATGTAAAATCATGAAACATAAATAGGTTGGCAACCAATCAAAACTCATTAGATAAATGATTCAATTTTATCTAAAACAATTCATTGGTTTGACAATGCATACGAGAAACTCACTTAACAAACTCAAATGATCACCAAAATACCCGAAATAAGACAATTAGAAAGCAAATAAATGTTAGGTGAGAAAAATATGGACACATGGGAAATAATCCTAAGTGTGTACATTAACCCTACTAGCGCAAAGTGAAAACTTTGCAATAGTCTATGCTCATAGAGGTTGAAGAAGCAAAAAAATATCTTGTTAATAAATGATATAGGTTACATATAACGATGAAATGGTGTTTTATGATAACCGCCTGATGCTAAGAGCGATTGGATCTACGAAGATACCATACCTATCACAAAAAAAAATTGATGATACCCCCCCTATAATAGCAAATGACATATGGTTGGTGGAAAGATATACAAATATTTGTCCGATAAATTTATCCCGTACCCTGTCATTAACTTCTCGATCATCAAAGAAAAAGAAAAAAGTAAATAAAATTATGTAGACAGTAAAAACAATCCCACAATACAGTGGTACTCACGTCTTCAATTAGATGAAGGACAAAATATTGTTTGAGGTTTGAAAGGTCATCGAACAACAAACTGTCGAATCCAAAGTGAAACTCAAAAGTCATGTGTCACCTAGGGAAACTACAAAGGAAGAAATAAATGAAAAAATAAAAAATAGGCAAATTGTATACACGTTTCACCTTATGCTCAACTAA
Organism: Chara braunii; assembly: GCA_003427395.1. Taxonomy (NCBI): domain Eukaryota; kingdom Viridiplantae; phylum Streptophyta; class Charophyceae; order Charales; family Characeae; genus Chara; species Chara braunii. Next base: position 1,483,504 of record BFEA01000237.1, read on the forward strand.
ACGATGATGCCATGTCGAACACTTCAAACAACGACAAAGATTCGAATCCAACTTTCCTCCCTTCACTAAACGACATCTCACATACTGAGAAGAGGGTCGACAACGATCCTCCGACTGACAACAAAG
>BFEA01000237.1:1510308-1524153 GCA_003427395.1 Chara braunii
GAGAGAGAGAGAGAGAGAGAGAGAGAGAGAGAGAGAGAGAGAGAGAGAGAGAGAGAGAGATTATTGAGGGCTTATTCTTTAATCAGTATTGATTGTTGCCCTGGCTGTCGGGAGCATGGATGCTATCGAGACTTACGAATGAAAAATTATTAAATGTGGTTGGTGTCTTTAATTTCGGGATTCGGGCAGGCTTGTCTTGCGGTGTTAAAATACATGACATTTCTCTTCGAGTTTGACATTGGCCATGAGCTTTGTTGTCTTCCTTTGGTTTCTTAGTGATGATGATTCACTACAACTTTTCAATAGTTGGGCAGTGTGAAGTCGAATTTTCTCTTCAGCTGAATGCCGTCGGTGAACCAAGTGCACTCGTGTACACAAGTTGTTCCCAGGCATTATGGAAATGTCAGGTCGCATGTCTGGCTGCCACCCCCTCGTTGTGGTTGGATTCGTTCGCCCTCCTGGGGAATATCACTTCTTGTTCCCTTTGTTCGTTGATGTGCTAAGCGCTTTTTTTTTTTCCCATTGTTGTGTTTCTGCCTACCTAGACTTCGGCTGGAATCTTTTCCATTGTGTAACAGAAGCGGAGAAGCGGAAACGGAGGAGGAGCAGAAGCAGGTGGTCGGTAGAGAAGGGGAAGGGATGATGAGTAGGAGCTGGAGGTGGAGGAATGGGGGGAGGGATGGGAGGGTGGTGGGTCGCAGAGGAGGATGAGCGAAAGAGGAGGAAGCCTTGACAACACACCGGGGGTGCCCGACTAAGGCAGGCCAACAGAAGCTGGGGGAGGTCTATCCCCCCTCCCCTGAACGTTCGGCCTGTTCGGGGACTCTGGGCGTCGAGGGGTTTGGGGCCCACTAAACTTTGTTTTTTTTTTTTGTTTTTTTTTTTCAAGATTGCCCGCTGATAACAGTGATAAGCTATATGTCTGCCAAATTTCATGCTTTTCTGACAGACAAAGGAAAAAAATCTAAAAATCACTGAAAAAGGGGGTTCAAATCTGGGAATTCTGAATCCCCCCATTTTTTTGTTCTTCTTGGAATTATTCTTTTGTCTTTTTTTCCTTCTTCCTTCTTCCTTTATTGCTCACTCGCTCACTCGCTCACTCACTCACTCACTCACTCACGCACTCACTTACTCACTTACTCACTCACTCACTCGCTCACTCGCTCACTCGCTCACTCACTCACTCACTCGCTCAATCAATCAATCAATCAATCAATCACACATACACACACACCCATTCAGGCAGATTGATGTGGCTACAGTCTTCCCCCGAATACAACGCACGGTCATTATAGCTGAATTTGGACCATCTTTCAGTCTAAATTCAGGTATAATGACCGTACGTTGTATTCGGGGGAAGACTGTAGGGTCGGGACCGTACTAGCAGTCCTTCCATTGGGTATCCATTGGACGAGTGGATGTGTAGAGTGGGTTTTATATCTGTGTCAGATGTCAGACTAGTTTCTCAGACTTACTGCCATTCTTGTCAGGGGTTTGGACCCTTGAAAAGTCTGCTAGGATTGTAGGGTGGGTGTGAGTAAAGTTGAGCACATCTTTCTTCCTCCTCTTCCACTCCTCTTCCCCTGCTTCCTCCTCTTCCCCTGGTCTTTCCCTTCTCCCTCCCCTACCCCCTCGCTTCCTATGGTCCTCCAACCCTACCCCTTTCCTTCCTCCCTCCTCTTGTATACGCTAGTAAATGCATCTGAATGAGCATCATTAAGAGAACAGACAAAATATACGCTGAACATGAGGAAAAATGAGCAGGAGTATACCTGCCCCTTCACTCTGCATCCTCTTATAGTTTGCAAGTGGACCTTTATGCCACATGGGCATGTGGGCAGCTCGCGGTCAATCACAATCAACATGGCGAGCCTTGTGCGTGAGAGGCAAGAACCTCTCATCTGGGTAAGAGGCACAGTAAAAGTAAAAGGGGCTCTTGTTGTGAAAATCTACAACACACACACACGCGCACACACATTCACACTGCGTATTGCTATTTGCGTGCGAAATAGTTGCGGACTGTTTTTTTTGGGGGGGGATCAATCAATCAATCAATCAATCAATCAATCAATCAATCAATCGATATTCGGCGTCAATCAATAATCAATAATTCACACACACACGAGTCGGTGAACGCCCCCTTGGACTGGTGTCGAGGACCCCAGGGGTTAAGACGTACTGCTTGCTATTCTCTCTTCTCGCCGAGGTTCGAACTTTGTTGGGTAATGTTTCGAAACGGATGCTTGCTGGTGATAAGCAACTGAACTGCCGCCGGCCAAAATAGATGGGGCATGTGTGTGGCTCAAACTTTGGGTCATGTTTGGAAACGGATGCTTGCCGGTGATTCACAACTGAACTTCCGCACCCACCACCTTAACTACAGTGCACCGTACGTCGAAGAATCCCGAACTCTCCTGTGGGTTAGTATCACAGCTGCATATGTGAAATATGTGCCACACTGGGGGGCCAAGTACGTGGGGTGTCAGCCTAATAGCACCTAGTTGTGGGCAGTGCGAGCACACAGTCTACCTGCCCCTGCTTATGAAAGGCAAATTAATCCCTGTCGTTTGAGCTTGTTTGTGGGCCTGGCCGATCTCGGCCCTTGAGGCTGAGGCCGCCGGTTCAAGTCCGTGCATGCGCAGAGGAGGTCCGAGGCTGATAACATTACAGACTGGCCGATCTCCACTTTTCTTTGTATGGAAGAAAAAAGACCCAAGAAACCTTATGTGTCTCAGTGAATGCGAAGGACAAGGAACCTTGTGTCTCATTGGCTGTGCTGTTGGGTGGCTGGCAAAAAGAAAGGTGCTAACAACCAAATGCTGCTGTTTTCTGTATTTGTGCAAGCCTAGCATGAATGTATTGTGTCTTCGACCAGGTTCATGGTGTCACAGGATGCGCATAGTGCAGTTGACGCTTGGCGTAAAGATGGCAGTGCTGGTAGAGTATGTGCCTCACTCCCCTGTTCACCAAGTGAGCGAAGCGTGAGTGTATCTTTCCGTTAAACCGGGGAAAATCACAACCGTCGCTTTCACACATTTGCCAAGCGCGTGGTGGAGTAAGGCCATTTGTCTCCTGAGGTTGTAGTAGACGGTTCTCACACATTTCTTTCCTGCCAATCAGCATCAGCTCTCATATGTGCTAAGCCAATATCTAGAGTCCAGACAAAGTTTTGTGGCGGCTGGCCCTAACCAACTCTGCTGCAGGGCCTCTAACAAGCCCTTGACCAAGCACTGTAATTCGTACTAATTCCTCCTTTTGCGCGGAGCGGAAAGCAAAGAATCGATTATCAAAGTACAAGACTCTGAGGCCGGGAATCCTCGCAAATAACCCAGGCGACCAGGACTTTAAGACCATTACCCAGTTTTGGTTTAGCCAAGCAGCTTCTCAGCTTATAGAGTAGGCCAGCTGAACTGCGTCGAAAGTTCACTCAAGCCGTCTGCTCTTCAGTACCCAATACACCTACAACTGAAGCCACTTTCTCATCTAATTCGAGCTCTGTATCACAATGCAGGTCTAACTCGGCCTGCGCGGCGACCCCACCGCCAAAGGACACTCCAACCTCAATCCCATCTGAAACTACCAACCAAACAATCACCAATGTATAAAAACTTGAAGAGATTCGAAAAACAGATTCTAAGAATCTAAACACTACCACCTACCACCTGCTGCCTGCCTCCCGTGGCTTATCGTTTATCCGAGTGTCCTGGTATCTCCTAACAAACTACTTCAACCAAGAGCACGGTTGGGCTTTTCTCCTGCACAGCTCCTTTTTGTTTTTTCACCCCTTCCCCTGACACAGGACAGGAAAGGCTCTGACAAAAGAAAAAAGAAGGAAAGCCTTTGACATTGTGTGGAAAATCTGTCCAGTCGCAGGAGGGCGTGATCACAAATGCAAAGGACAGAAAAGCAGTCGGCGTGTGGGTCATGGCCTCTGACAATACAGAGAACCGTGCTGTAAGCTGTGCACTATCTGACAGTACGAGAAGTGGAAGAGATCGACAAACATCGGGCTGCTTTCTGATTGCACTGACACGTCTGCATGCTGGGGGCTGTACTGGATATGTTTTGCCACCCTATTTGTCAGATTGGTGGAATGTGGGGGGCGAAGGGATAGAGGGGAAAGGGTGAGGGGATGGGAAAAGGGAGGAAGGGCGGAGCAAATGGGGAAGTGGAGAGGAGGGGAGGTGAAAAGGGAGGAGGGGTGGAGCACATGGGGAAATGGAGTTGAGGGGAGGAGGGGGGGAGTAGAGGGGAGGGTAGGAGGAGGAGGCAAATGTACTTTTGGCAAAAGAGGCCTGGGAAAAGAGAGCAGAAAGCGAACACAAGGATTGGGACTTGTCTGAGTCTTGCTCCCCCTCTGGCCTTTTTCTTTCTCCCCCTTTTTTTTTTTTTTTGAGACTTGTCTGAGTCTTGGTTGCCCTGGCCTGCTTTCCCTGTCGACAATCTGCTCAGCACAGTAGAGAGTGTTCCGACAAGCAATAGTAAGAAAAAGTTTAACTGAATTGGGTGAGCCGCTGTGCAGAAACATCCAGGGGGCATGCAGTGCTGCTGGCCTGTCGGAGACTGTTATGCATTCAAGGTGCAACAGTGACGTCAAAGCTGTATGCAACAGTGACCTAGAGCTGTATGGCGGAAGGAAGGAAGGAGGAAGAAAGTGTGCAAAAGACAGGAAGAAAGGGAGGGTAACCGCCTTCCCCAGTGCACCTTCTCTCTTGGATTGGATGAACGGTCGGTTCGCAAGAGCAGAAAAAATGGCATATGTTGCGGTCCTCATGGCTAAATTCCCCCGAAAATGCCTTCACGATCCAACAGCGACGTAGAGCTGTAGGGTGGGAAGGAAGGAGGAAGAGTGGGTGGGGAGGAAGGAGGAAGAGTGTGCGAAAGACAGGGAGGATAGGAGGGTAGCTGCATTCTCCCATGTACCTCATCTCTTGGATGAGTGGCCGGTTTGCGAGAGGAGAATGAAATACGGTGCGGTCTGGACATGGGTGGGTCCACCCGAAGTCCCTGAAATGAAGAAGGGCCATTAATACTGAAATATATCCTTCTCCCATTGCTCAATGTGTGGTCACTCCAGACAGAGGAAGCTGCTGTCCGCGAGTAGCGAGTGGGGTACATACAGCCTATGTGCAATCCTTTGAATCTTCCTGCACCTACACAAATCTTTGTCCTATTGCCTGAGGGAGGGTCAGTCCCTACTGGGTGGTGGGTGTCCAGGTCTTTCTAGTAACATGTACTAACATCTGATGCCTGACGTTAAACCGCCGCTGCCCTCGACGTCTGGGTGTGGGGTGGTGTTGCATACCGTATAGGTGCAGACCAGAACAAGAACCGACCTTTCAATACAAGGTATAAGATAGCACAGCGGAAGACTTAGATACCAGTGATCCGAACAATCAATGTTGTAATGCAGCCTTGAACATACATCATCATCATCGTTTCATAGTGTGAATGGGTCTGGCGCTTCACACAGGAAGACAGCGCCAGCCCAGAACATGCACAGACGAGGAGGAAGGGGATAGACGAAGAGGAGGGGGAAGATGGGAATGTCGTCAACACCAAGTCTTCGGCACAAGCCCAAATAGTCCCTCGTCGAACTGTCTGAATCCCAAATGTCAAGTCTGGATCCAATGTCGTCAAGTCTCAAGTCACAACTCTGTCTCTCTCTGTCGTAGTCTGAGAAGTCAGGTGGCGAGAGGGTGGGAAGAGAAGGTGGACTTAGAAGAGGAAGAAGAAGAACTCTCTCTCTCTCTGTGTCCAGTACTAACCTGTGAAGTTGGCTCCTTGATGCAGGTACCACGAGGATGGAGCTGGAGCGATGGCACCGCAGGTAAGTAACACTGGCCTCCGCCAGTCTCCCTCCCACTCTACGATCTACTACCTACCAGCGCCCAGCGCTGAAGACTAAGCTACAGCTATGGCGCCCAGCGCCGAAGACTACAGCTAGCGCTACCACTACTGCCTAGCGCTGAAGACTACTGCAGCACTCCTCCTGAGTGCTGCGGCCGAATCCTGAAGACTACCTCTACCTACTGACTACCTACCCGTGAAGTGCATGGGAACCTCCTATGTATGTACTACGGGTGTGCCTCTTGAGCCTGCCGAAGGAAGGCAGGGGCTGCAGCTGCAGCTCCTGCTCGAGCATGTGAGGAACAGGCTATTTTGGGCCTGTTCCGCATCCCTGTTTCCATGCCTGAGTCTTAGGGGCAGGTCGAAACAATGAGGGCCTGAAAGTGGCCCTCCGTTTCAGGCTGAAAACTCCGGGTCTGAAAAGACCCAGAAATAGGCTGAAACGAGGTAGGGCCTGCAGGCCCTCGTTTTTCAGCATCCAGGCTGAAATGAACGGGGCCTGTAAGCCCTAAGTTTTAGGCTTTTAGGCTGAATGTCCGGGACGGGCCCTGTAGGCCCGTGTGGCTACGCAGTATGCCACAGGTGGGCTGGTAGGCTTGATCGCCGACGGTTTGCGGATTTTAGCAAAATGCTGAGTGCGCCGACATTGGCAACTTTATGTGCTGAGAAGTTTGGACAAGCAAGATATCCGAAAAAAAATCAGCGGCATAGACTTGGTGCTAATCTTTCCGAGAACAATGTTTAAAAAATTGAACGAGGATTTCTGTGTGGCCGAAACACTCTGCCGCCGAAACAACAGATTGTGTTGCTCCCCTCAGCTAGCTGTATGCCCACGCCTTCTTAGTTCAGTGGCCCATGTTTGGGGAAAAGCATGGGTTCGTTCAAATTGCATCTGGGGCAGTGGTGTCTTAAGGTGCCAATACTGCAGACCCTAGATTGCGGAACGTTACTGGTCCTCTCCCGTCCGACTGCTAGGAGTTTTCGAGGGGGGGGTCTGATGCTTGTGGCCCAAACAGCTTAAATAAGGATGAGATCACAGGCATTGGCTTATTGATGTTTCCTCGCAGAAAGCATGACGTTGGTCAGGGAAACAGACAAACTGCCTGTTAGCTCAGCACTCTGAGGTAGCGCCTGTCAGGCCTGGCCCTTGGATCTTCTGATATATGCCTCATCCTCCCACTTGCAGCCCATTTGCTATCTGTCCTCGTAATGCTTCCAGAACCTGGATTTCAGATCTCAACCTAGCAGAGCTCCCCTCCAGGAGCTTGGTCCATCTAGCTTCGGAATGGAAAGAAAGGGTTTGTGGGCGGGCGATGGGTTAGATGCCGTCCATCAAGTGAAATCCAACATTTGGTGTTTTCCTCTAATTACTTACGACCCTTCCCTTGCCGAGCCTAGAAAAGCCCGGCGCACCAGAAAAAATATGAACCGACCATTTTCTTTTCTGGCTGCTACCGCCAGCCATTTAACTCTGGTAGGGTGTGCCCCCAAAGTCGCGGATCGTTAACAGACTCGTTGGAGAAAAACAGCTGGGAAACGTACTGATGGTTTGTTTCTAGCTGGTTGTTTTCGCTTTCCTGCAAGGTTATTGGGGTGAACGGCCGGGAACGCCCCCAGGATGTCCGGGATGTCAGAGCGGACAACTGGCCCAAACGTACGCCCTGTCATACTGTCCAACCCTAGTGAAAAGTGAGTCGGGCCCGATTTCGGTTTTTCTGGGGCCATGGGGTTCTGGAGGAGGATGCCCGCCATCTGCCAGGCCCTTGATTTTATTGGGGGGAGGCCGGTACGGCCTCAAACTCTCAAAATCTGAGCCTTCAGATCTTGAAGATCGATGGCCCAGATTGGGCTGTTTTCAAATTCAAAATTGCCCCCTGCCATGCATGTGATTTTGGCGTCGACGTTCGAAATCCGTGGTTCCGAACTTCGGTCCGTGGGGGGCTGCACGTGTGGCGCCACCATTGCTACCTAGGCCAGGTATTCCTCTCTCTCTCCTTGTCCTCTTCCTCTTCTTCCTCCTCCTCCTCCTTTCCTTCCTCCTCGTGACCAAGAGTACCTCCTCCTCAGTGTCCTACTCCTCTTCCTCCTCTTTGTCTTCTGCCACCTTGTCCTCCTTTTCTACTCTTCTTGTCCTCCTCCACTTCACTCCTCTCCTCCCCCTGCTCCTCCTCCTACTCCAGTCTTCATCATTGCCTTCTTGTCCTCCACCTCCTTCACCTTGTCCTCCTCTTTCTCCTCCTCCTCCTGTTAGTCTTTTTCTTCCTCCTCTCCTCCTCCTCCTCCTCTACTTCCAATACATAGCATCTTCCTTCTCTGCCTCCACTTCTTCCTCCTCGTCCTCCTGTTCTTCTTCTTCCTCCTCTTCTCCTCCTCCCCCTCCCCCTCATTCCCCTCCTCATCCTCTACTTCCTCCCCATCATCATCTTCCGCCTTCGCCTCCACTTCCTGCCCCTCCTCCTCCTCCTCCTCCTCTTCGTATTCGTCGTCCTCCTTATCCTCCTATACTCCACCTCTGCATCATCTTTTTTCTCCTGCTACTCCTCCCGTCCTCCTCTTCCTCCTTTTTCTCTTCGTCTTCTTTCTCCTTCTCCTTCTCCTCCTTCACCTCTTCTTCTTTTTATCTCCTCCACCTCTGCTTCCTCCATCTCCTCCTCCCCCTCTTTTCTTTTTCTTTTCACTTAATAGTAATCAATCAATCAACCAATAGATCCCGTGGATCTTGATTGATTGATTGATTGATTTGATCCCATGGATCTTGATGGATTGATTTGATCCCATGGATCTTGATTGATTGATATGATCCCATGGATCTTGATTGATTGATTGATTCGTCCTCCCCGTCCTCCTCCTCCTCCTCACGGCTCGTCCTCCTCCCGCTGCACTGCCTCGTCCATCTCCTCCTACTACTGCTCTTAGTCTTATTCGCCGTCCTCCTCCCTCCCTCCTCCTCCTCTACTCCCCCGGTGTGTCGTTTTCTTTCTCCTGCTCCTATTCCTTCCCGATGTCGTCCTCCTCTTTCTTTTCATCTTCTTTATCCTCCTCCTCTTCTTCATCTTCGTTTTCTTCCTCCTCCTCCTTGCCCTCGACCTCCTCCTCTCCTTTTCCTCCTCGTCTTCCTCAAACTTCCACTACCCCGCTGGACTAAAATGGACTTTCCTGGCCTTACGGACCGGGTTCTTAGGGGGGGCGGCGACCGGCAGGCGCAGGCGGGTCCTGTCCAAGAATTTTCAAGCGCGAACTTTGGTGATTTTTTGCGCTTAAAAAATTGACAAAAAGAATCTGAAAATTTGAGATTCTGTAGATTAGGCCGCGATCTTTCCAGGAAAAAAAAAAAAAAAAAAAAAAAAAAAAAAAAAAAGCAATATTTAGACCGCGAAGTAAATGCTGCGCCGTTTAATCACATTTTCCATTTTTGCTACTCTACCACTTATGGGGTCAACGGGAAAAGTAACCCAACTTTTGCGATTTTTGGCGATCAGAAGGATGACTCGAAAACTCTGAAAATTCGAGGGTCCGTAGATTTTATCGTTATCTTTATAGGGAAAATATATGTTTTTTTTAATCATTTGAACCGCGAAATAAATTGCGGGGGTAATTCGATGCATTTTTTACTTTTGCCACTCTGCCAGTTCCCCCCATTGTGCTACCGGTAACCCTCATGGACTGCGCTACCACCAATACATTTCCCAGTCAAAGAATAAAATATGTGATTTGGATGCAGACGCAACTTTCAGGGTTCAGCCTTCGGAGCAAAATGGTCGGTGGCAAAGGATGGGTTTGGTCAATTATAATTGCCAAGCAGATGGCGTGCATTTACATTAGAAGTGCATATGTCTCATCGCTATGGTAATCACCATGGCGTATAGCTCGGCATAGCCCCAGGTTGTCAGTCCGAAGGTGTCTGTGGTGCCGCATGTACCTAGTAAACTACGGCACTAGCCGTTACGAGGCGGTTTGATCGTTGGCATCCTGTTAAAGTGTGTTGAGCGGATCCGCAACCCGTATGGGCCTCGCTTGGTTGAGGCACGAAGTGACCATAAGTTCATTTTGATATTTCATTTTCGTTCGTAGTAGGGGGCATGTTCACAACCAAAAATGCGACCCTTGGAACCCTTTTGCTTTTGTGATCTGGCTGGGTCCTGCTAGCAGAGCCTGCTGCTGACAAAATGTTACCCGTTTACTGTAATGACGGAGCCAGACTTGGTCGCACACTAAAAGTACGAGTTTTTGGGAACTTGTTTATGTTGGACTGGAAGCGGGTTGCCTCGTTCTTAGTTGGCAGTCCGTTGTGAAGCCAAGGTGCAGCCTTGGCAGGGGTTCGTATAGATAGGATTGGGAGAGATCTGATGCGCAAAGAGGAATGGCGCCGACGATTCTCCGGGTGAGACTTCGGTGTAGGTGGCAAGGGGCGCATGCAGGGGAAGACGGACGTTGCGTGTAGTAGGAGGCATGTTCACAACCAAAAATGTGACCCTTCTAGCCCTTTTGTGCATGGTGCCAAAGTGAAGCAGCCTTGGGTTTTGGTTGATAGGTTTCAGTATAGCCAAGGTGCGGCATTGGCCAGGGTTAGTAGGCCCGGGCGCGAGTGAGGTGTTGCTTATCAGCAGTCTTGCACTTGCCTCTATATTGTATGAGCTTAGCTCAATTGGTAAGGCGTGGAGGGGAGAAGTGGCAGACCCGGGTTCGAATCTGATCGGTGTCAGCATGTGTGAGGAGCTAGGTTTGGAGAAGCCGTGGGGTGACTGGTTCGGTAGGCTGGCCCGTGGATTTAATTTTCCTTATCGACTTGTGGGGCGGATGTTCGGGCCCGAGTAATGAGGTAGAGTGGCGCTGGGTTGGTGCCGGTCATGTAAGTTCCATCGGCACGAAATGGTGCCAAGATTCGTTTTCTTCCTTCGGGGTCTGGGACGGTGTTGGTGTTGCAGGATTGCATGGGGTAGAATACGTGGTCATTAAGGTGGAAGGTCTGACAGTAGGAAATTTTCTTGTTTTGAGCACCAAGGAGGCTGTTGGACCGAACGCGTCAAGTCAAACTGGCTAAGAGGAAAGGAGAAGCTGACGTCAATGAAGAAGAAGAATTTGGAGAGGATAAAGACGAGGAAGAAGTGAGAGAAGGGTGAGTGTGCGGAGAGAAAAGGCATACCTCGCGCGATTCTTAACGGATTCGAGCAAGGAGAAATGCCAAGTGGGGGGTTTTGGCCATCGCAAATTTAATGGCAGTGGCAGATTTTGCGTCGGGGGCGTAGATTTGGCGATATGGTAGTCTGGGGCTGCGTGCAGGTGTGTAATAGTTCGACTGGAACGGCGAGCAGAGTGTGAAGGCGTGTCCTCCTCATTGTTCCTGGTCGTTCTTCGTCGTCGATGGTCATCTTGCTTCTGTAAGGTTACGCTCGTTCTGCCCTGAGAGCGCTGTGTTCATCCTCGGCATAGTTGCATTCGCCTTCGCAGGCTTATCGTGCTCATCGCCAGTACAGTCATGTTCATCCCCCTCATGATCGCGGTGTTCATAGTACTTGCTGCTTTTTTGTCCTTTGGCTATGGCCTTTTCGTCAGCGAGTCTGCCCCTTGCCTTGCAATTGAAGAGAAATCGGTCATTGTTCTTGTCTTAAGTTTTTGTCTTAATCAACGCTGAAATTCCTATTGTATACATTTTGCCCCTATCTAGGATTCAGGCAAGGATCAAAATTGTTGATGTAAGGCAACAGCCGGGGGGATCGAAGCTTTTGATGTAAGGTAGTAGTGGGCGAGAAGCTTGATGACAAAAGAGGAAAGCGGTCGAGACGGAGGTGACAACAGAGAGTCACATGAATCCAGATAGGGGGGTTGCTACCTACGTGGAGGACGTAAAATAGGAGTGGTGGAAAATGGTGTTTTATCTACCGATGTTCCACTTGAAGATCCTTATTTTGCATGTTTGGTGAAGGGTGGAGGGAGGTTCATAATTGTGATACTAACCATCTACTTTGCGATCGTGGTTGGCATCGGCCTCGAAGTGAGGATTGCAGTAGGGCTCCACCTTCATCATGATCGAGATGGTGCCCGTCATGGCTGCGCAACTTTAGTGACCATTTCTTTCTTCTCTCTCGGGCTATTGGTTGTGTTTATTCCACTTTAGAGTTGCCTTGTGATCCAAGTTGCTGCCTTCAACCAGGTTGCCCTCGACATCCGGCCGTACTCCTCTCATTCGCTCGTGGTCCCAGTTACCAGTTCTCATTATTGCAGTCGCCCATGATTGTTATCACACTGGTTTCTGACGTTAAAGATCAGACAAAGTTGTGTGAAGCTGATGGGATGGCGGTCAGGTACATTTGGTATGGAAGCATAACGTGTACACGGGCGTTGGGTGTGGATGGAGTAATGTGTGATGGGCAGTGCCTGCAATCAGGTGGCCGTGGCTGCAACCCGCCCGGCCCAGCAACACCCAACAGGCCCGGTCCAAGGGCAGATTTGGGACATGCAGGCGCAGCTGGGGTTCAGCCGGGTGGTGGCATGGCCCGGCTGTGGGCCACAGCTGGCTGCGGAATTTATCGGGTCAGCCGTACAGGCCTCATGCCAATGTATATATATGTGTGTGTGGGTGTGTGTATATGTATCTATAATATTCTATATATGCACGAGTTTAGGACCGGAGTATATACGCTCATATATTCCACCCTGCCTCGCTGCCCATGTGGGGCTGAATGAAAAATATGCAAGGCGGGAAACAGAAAGAACTTCAACAAAACAATATCAATAATATAGATGTACCTGGACCAATTGGAAGCTCTGTGCATTTATTTTATGAAGACCTGCAGAAGGCTGTTCCAGGGCGGCGGCAACATTTTGGAGTCTGTCACTTCGGTTCCCTGGGGCGTACAAGTGAGATTTTGGAGTGTCAGTTCAATGTCATTGGGGCGGGAAACGGCCTTGGCGCAGCAGGCAGACGAACTTTGAAGTTGTGAAGCCCCTGAGCGGGCCGCCGGCAAACTGGCGGGACACAAGTCACAGAAACAGGGTGTGCCTTGCTGGTGTACGCACGCAGAGCCCTGACAGTGGAAATGGGTGAAGTTGGAAAATCTGCATTTTTTTTTTTTTAATATGAAAACATCCATGGGCCACTATCCTGGAGTGCTCACTTCTATGATGACTGCCTTCCTCAATAATGTTTGAGTTACTTGAAAAACAAAAAATCTATGGGGGAGCCAAGGTAGAGGAAGGGGGGGGAAAGTGTCATATTGATGTTTCATTATAACTTTCATATTTAAAAAGGAAAAAGGCGGCCCATGGCAGTTCACAGTGGGTCTGGGCGGCCGGAATGGAGTAAAGTTGGGTCCTGGTCCAGCTGGGTGCAGTTGGGCATTTTTTCAGGTTGCTGGCCGGGCCGGGTGCAGTTTGGAAAATCTGCAAAAAAAAGCTATCCAGTTTGGACCATGGCTACCGACCGGATGTTCGGAGCCCCATCCAGACAGTCTGGACCCGGTAGTCTGTGCTGGGTGTCCGGTTTGGGGGGTCCGGTTTGGCCCCCCTATGAAGGATCTTTTAAAATTTGTTAGCGGGGCCTAGGTGTAGGTTGAGGCCCTAGGCGGCCGTTAAAAATATGGCATGTTTTTTTTAGGCGCGTTTCAGCCTGCCGGCCACTGCCAGACACGAGAGGAGAATATTTCCCTCGTGCCGGCACAGGTGGCACAACTTCGAACGAGGGCTTCAACTTGCCCCCGCCGCCCGCCTGCTCGAAGCCGCTGCCTCCTCCAAGCTGCCGCCCGTCGAAGCTGCTGCCACGCGCGTTCTTGGAGCTGCTGCCAACGTTGGAGAAGTTGCCGCTATTGCCAACGTTGGAGCAGCTGCTGCCATTGCTGCCTTCCTCCTGCAGACCAGGTCGCTCTCGTCTTCTACCATCAGGGAGCCAACCTTAAGCTCGGGTGTCGCGAAGCAGGGAGCCAGCGAGCGTTCAAGTCTCTCTCTCTCTCTCTCTCTCTCTCTCTCTCTCTCTCTCTCTCTCTCTCTCTCTCTCTCTCT
>BFEA01000237.1:1525364-1536142 GCA_003427395.1 Chara braunii
CACACACAAACGTGGATGAATCTTCCGCGTTATCGCGGAAGATTCATCCGCTGAGAGAGAGAGAGAGAGAGGGAGCGTGTCGGGGAGCATCTGACGCAGCAAACTAGGCGTAAGGTACTCCCTGACGCCCTCTCTCTCTCTCTCTCTCTCTCTCTCTCTCTCTCTCTCTCTCTCTCTCTCTCTCTCTTTTTTTCTCTCTCTCTTTTTTTTTTTTTTTTCCCCCCCCCCCCCCCCCCCCCCCCCTCCCCCCCCCCCCCCCCCCCCCCCCCCCCCCCCCCCCCCCCTTTTTTTTTTTTTTTTTTTTTTCTCGTTTTTTTTTTTTTTTTTTTTTTTTTCGTTTTTGATTCCGACTTTTGGGTGGTACCGGTACGAGCATAGTTGTATCTTTTGTTTCTCCACCATGTCATCGGCCACGTGAGCTCAACCAAGGATTCTGATTGGGTGCAATAAGTGAGACAAGAGGCAAGAAACAAAACTTTTTAAGCTGGTTGAGCAACTTATTGAACAAGCACGCTTATAGCTTGGTGCTTGATTAGCGTCAGGTTGTGTTACTGCTTTTGCTAAATGCTTCCCAGGTCACGATGGAGTTGACTAAGGGTGAGTTTATGAGTTGACCAGTTGACTGGAGTGGTGTGTACTTGTGTGGTGTGAATTTCAGTCTGGTGCTTTGTTTAAGATATGTGACAACCCGCTCTAAGCTAAATAAACATAACAACCTGAAGTTGCCTGTAGCAGCCATGGTCACCTCCTTGCGCTTAGTTTTGAGACCTACAGGAGGGACTACTATTTGTAGTGGGTGTTGCTGATCGGTAGTTCGAGACCTATAGGAGGGGCTACTATGTGGTGGGTGTTGTTGACTGGTGAGGATTGGTGGCTGTCCTGATTTGCAGTTGATTGCTCCGTAGAGGCTATTGAACTGGCAACCTTAGTGTTGAAGTAGGAGAGTTATGACCACTATAAAGTGTCCTTTGGTTGTTGTTGTCCTCTTTAGTGGAGTTTTTTTGTCCAGCTAGTGTTGAGGACCAAGGAGGAGATCGGTGCAGGGTGGTGCGACTAAGTTGGTGAGGGCGACCAATACATTTTAAGGACGTAGTACCAACAATATGGTTGAAAGAAGAGGCTGACCATGATCGTCGCAAGCAGTCTTTGGGTGCAACCGCGCGAATTGGAGGCTTCATCATCTGGGCTCGCTTGGATCGGTGGTCTCCTGCAGCGTCGTTCATTGCTGCAGTTGGCTAATAACGATGTTGAACACCCGAGCTGGGGCATATTGCTACCAACACTAAAGGCCTTCTCGCGAGTATCTTGAGCGAATCCTTCTTGCATTTTGAGAGTTCTTTCTTTCTCCCTTACTCTCATTTTCTTTGATATAGTGAGGTCTTTTGAAAGAGGGACTACTAACAGAATCCTATCCTGACTTGACTGTGGGATCGAGTTCTCCGTGGGACCTGAGGAGCCCACGCGATTGCAGAAGCTCTGCCGCAATTCATGTGGAATCTTGGAGGCAGGTAACTTGGAGGTAGGCCAACATGATTGCCTTAGTTCCCTTTAACCCTTATATTGTATCTCTTCTATATTGGATTGGTTTTACTGACTATTCTATATGTTTTTTTGTATTTTATTCAAAATCTAATATGAACCAAGCAACTTAAATTATGTTTATAAAATTAAATAATTGTTTGTTTGATTTAAAAAGGAACCTACCTTAACGTTTTGCCAATGAAGATTTGAGTTTTTATAGGTGTGGGTATGGCTTTGTGAGAGACAGGTTCAGGTGTTATATTTAGTTGGTTTCTAAAAGGTCAAGTGCGTGTCAATATTGAATTTTATTTTGTTTATGAAGGGTAAAATGAGTGTAAGGTGATGACCCCCTGATTGAGTATTTATTTGGTTATGGAAGGCTCCGATGCGCGTAATGACCTGCTGGTTGAGTGTCTCATTAAACTTCGAAGGGCCGAGGTGATGTCTGATGCGGATAACTTTTGGTTGCGTATGTTTATTTCAGCAATTTCAAAAGGGTCGTCTATTGAGGACCAACCTAGATAGCTTTGTTTATCATGTTGACCATTTTATTTTTAGTTTGTGTGCACTTGTTCAAATATGAATAGTTTGAGTTTGAGTTTGTGTTTGGTCATATTCAAAATGCCGTTGATTCTTTTAATCAGAAGTACAAACTAGGTACATCATATTGAATAGGTTTGTACATGCAGAAAGCATAGATTAATCTTTTGGTAAATGGATCTCGAAATGTTTTACTTGGTTTATTTTGTATCATCGATGCTATCTTATCTTGATTTTTTTCATTGCATACTTTTGTTTTGTACTTCAGCCTATTCGGTGATGACCCCATGTTCGAGTATTTGTTTGGTTTCTAAGGCTTCAATGCGCGTCAGGTGAGGAGATGTTGGTTGTGTGTTTCATTAAACTCTGGAGGACTAAGGTGATGTCTGATGCAGACAACTTTTGGTTGTGCATGTTTATTTTCAACGATTTGAAGAGGGTCAGGTAACGTTCATTGTGTACCAACCTAGGTAACTCTACTTATCATTATGACCTATGTATTTTTAGTTTGTCTGCACTTGTTCAAATATGAATAGTTTGAGTCTGTGCTTGGTCACATTTGAAATGTCGTTGATTTTAAAAATCAAAAGTACAATATAGATAGAGGATATTGAAAAGACTTGTACGTATATAAAGCATAGATGAATCTTGTTTTTTTTTTTTTTTTTAACTCGCCCCCATCAGTGTTAGTGGTGCTGATAAAAGCAGACGTCACTAACACATGGGGAGAGGCTTCATTTATTGGTGGGGAGCATCACTTGCTGGAAAGTGGGTCCAACGTCCCTTATACAAAATGAAGTTGTAGTACAACAGAAAATAATTATGAGGTATTTCTCCCAGCATTGATTACTCTGGGGTCCAAGGGATTGAATAGGCAGGATATAATTATGGGGTATTTCTCCCATCATTGATTACTCTGGGGTCCAAGGGATTTAATAGGCAGGATATTAGAAGGAAGGAGGAACCTCCTCACCCTAAACCCGGTGCCAGATAGACTGCGACACTTTAGTTCATCCCTCCTCCCGTCCCACAATATGACGATCAGTTATCCCTTATGAGGGTATAGTGAGAGAACGTTTGCTAGTGTTCAGAGGATTAATTGTGCAGGTTATTGAGAAATAGGGGGGGTAGTACCTGTTGCTGTTGTTGCTAAGATCTAATTTCTCCCTCCCTTCGCTGCTCCCACACACCCTGTCCCAATCCCACTTTCTAGGCTTACTGCTGCTTGAAGGCAGCTTCCTTTGCATGAATTTATTATGCTTCATACCTTTGCAGATCGACCTTGGTAAATGAATCTTAAAATGTTATACCTGTTTTTTTTTTATCATTGATGCTATCTTATCTTGATTGTTTTCATTACATACTTTCGTTCGGTACCTTGGTCTCTTAAGTGTTGGTCAAGTGCTTACCGATAGGTGACTTAGTTATCTGGACGATTTTCTTTATATTTCTCTTTTGTGTTTTTGTACTTAGTTGTAAGACTTTGCCTAACTCCTGGATCCCTAAGAATTTTAATAGGTCACTTTCCTAACGGACATCTTGCTAAGATTCTTGTCGGTAGCACAAGGTTAGTCAAACCTTTTTACCGTCTGGTTTGGTTTTGCTTTATTTTTTTAGTAATGACTGTCTACTTCCCTACGTGAGATTATGTGTTTTTGTACTTAGCTGTAAGACTTCGCCTAACATTTGGGTCTCCGACAATTTCTAACCCAGTTTGCTGATGAAGATGCTATCGAATTTTTTGTTGGTATCATAAAAATAGTCAAAACATTTCAGCGTCTAATTTAGTTTTATTTGATTATTGAAATTATGAATGTCTACTTCCTTAAGGGAGATCCTGTCGAAATTTATGTTGAAATAAAAACGTTAGATTATTTTTAAATACCTTTGACAGACTTCGAGTTTTACTTTTGTTTCTTTTCGTAGAAAATATGGTATCGGAGTTTCTGCCGACATAAAAAAAATAGATTATTTTTAGATATTTTGTAAGTTTGAATCTTGTTCTTATGATTATGATTTAATAAAAGTTTTAGACGCACACTTCTTTAGGGGAGATGTTATCCAAATTTTCACTAGATCTAGACAGTTAGTGGCCGGTATCATTAATACTTTAGGCTACGAAGCGAAGTTAATCTCCGTCTGATATTGAAACAGTATCCATGTATCAATTGTTGCAATTTTTTTTTTTGCGAATGCTAACGAAAAACTTGACGTGGGTTGAAAAATTTTCAAGATTGTTACCGACTGGTAGTAAGTCGGTTTGCGACTTAGCCTTCACCCTGCTCGAAAACCGCACCTAAGTGTTTGAACCGTGTAGACGAATAACTTTTCGCTAAGGATATTTTGTTTTGAATTTTTTCTTAAATGGGTAATGCAATAATTGATTGAATGGTGTGAATTGGACAGTGCCCTGCCGAAAGAGGATTGGAAAGGGGTATGGAGGACAAAACGAGGTAATAAAGGGTACCATTCTAGTGCATGGAATGTGACATTGGTTGAATGTGTATGCGCATGCTTGTATTTAGGAGTTACATCATATTTCTTATGCTGGATAGATGCGTAAATCAAACAAGTGGAAGTGAGAATGAGTTTTTCTTTGGTGTCGACACGTACCCTTCTTAAAGCATAAGTTTTTCCTATTTTTCCTGATTGAATATAATTGATTTCCAAGAGACACAAGTCGCTCGTCCTCTGGGTTAACCTCAACTCAGGTGAGGCAAATCGTTTGTAGACCCACGTTTAACTTAGCGTCTCTGTAAAAACTATGAGCGATGTTACGCATAAGGATTAAGGATGGTTGCTCGTTTATTATTTTGTCGGATGTGAGGGTCTGGGCCAAATTCAAGGTCCTTATCCATCACATGGCGCCACGCACAGCGTGACGAACATTCAACCCTCATCAACTGCTACTGTCGACTCAAAAGTCGAAATCATTGTATAGGCCGTACGACTTGTATTTCAGTCATTCTTTTATGGTTGCACACGATGATGAGAATTATGAAGAGACTCAGACTTGTGGGTATCACATGATGTGTTACCAATGACATTTGATCATGCAAATATGCATGGTTAAGTATTTTGGTTTCGTTTGCGCTTCCATCTTTCTTATATGTTTTTGTACGAGTCGTACCTTATCGCTTACGCATGATAATGAATTTATGGATTTCAACATTAATAAGGGATTAAGCACACATGTGTGATTTAAGTTAAATGATATTTTTTGTTTTCAGTCTTGTGGTCAGGTTTGGGTGTCCTAGTCGATCGGCGTAGGGCCACTCGTAGGAGATTAGCGCCCTATGTGATGTTCCATGTAAAGGCTCGATTCGAGCATAATCACACGTACCCCCAATTCTACAACATATGTAAAATGCCATCGGTTGATCTTCCTCTGCAATTGCAAGTAAAAACTTTCGCACATGGACTGCTAACTCTGCGAGGATACATCATCCTGAGAATGGTGGCAACTTTTTGGATAGAGGTAAGTTGTATTATGCAAAACATTATCCCATTGTGGGGACTCATAAAAAATATAGCTAGCGCACTCAACCAAAACAACGAAGTTGCTTCCTTGTTTTTACGTCCCAAAATGTTTGTCAATCTTGCGTAATGAGGCCAGAAGGGTCCCTGTGCAGGGCCAATGCGCTCAACAACGTCACTTCCCTCCACCTTCCTACCAAGATGTCATAGCCAACAAACTTTTTCCCACTTTCATATGCCAATACTTCACCCTCTCTCACTTCGTTATAACATTGTCCACGGTCGACAATCTTTCAAGCAACATCTAAGCACAAGAGGCAAGTATGAGTAAAGCGGACAACCTCCCTTGCGTTTGTAGGTTGCCAACTGCACTTGGGTCAGCCTCTAGACCTGCCAAACGAGTGTTGGGAGGTATGAGGTGCACCCCAAGTCCTCGATTTGGTCCTAGGCTACTCCGGGTAAACTTGGCCTGTTACTGGACCATTATATGCAATCCGAGGTATGAGTCATAACTCGGACTGCGTGGAACTGTTCAAAAGTATTTGCTTTTGGGCGTCAATCTTATCGCATTAATTTGAAATATCAAGGAACAAGCTTGATCAAGTTTGAAGGTCTTTTGGATCTCTATCTTGATCCTTTTTAGTCTCACTCAATTTATAGCTGTCCGAGGTAGGATTTTTACCTTGCATCAACTTGGGCCCTAGATATGGTCATTTTCACTTACCAAATCTTGTGCGATGCAAGTTGAAGTTGGTGTGGCTGCAAGTTAGAGCCTTTAGGGCTTAAACTCTCGCTCCTAAGTATTTTTCGTATCGGTTTGAATTAGATACATCATTTGTATAATTTCGTGTTTTTCTTTTTTCCTTTTTTAATTTTGGATTGTCCGCTTGAGCTTACATCATTCAAAATATCCTTTGTGTCTCGTCCACTGATGATATCTCGAAATGAATGGCAAAAAAAAAAAGTTGGTCACCAAGTTTGTCTTATTCTACAACTTTTTTTTCTTTACAACATCTAGCACAATTTTGGACTAGATATAGCTTTGGGGTGGCCTAGGGATCCCTTGACACTCCCAAGGCATCTAGACCGCATTTTTGGCTAGGTACACATAGTGTACGTATCCATCGTACAAGATATGGGCCTTAGCCATATCTTCCGCGCCGGATATTCGATTGGATCCTGAGTTGTTGCTTCAGTAAAAAAAAGAAGTCCAACCCCTGTAGAGACCTGTCAGTTCCAACTTTGGCATGACTGACAACTCGCCCACCAACTCTCTCTCCTAGTCTGTGTATTCTTTTGTTTTTTTCACCCTATATTGTTTCTCCTATCCTACAGGGGGCAAAATATTTTCCACCCTGAATTTGAGATCTAAATCTCATATAGCTCTATATCAAGGCCATGATTGTAGTCCGAGTTACCTCGGACCACATTTATGATACCGTCTCACATTTTTCACCCCCTCCCATTTTTTCCTAATAATGCCGCCGAAACTTTGGATTATTGGCCAAATTCTAGTTTTCATCTGGATCATTTTCGGAGGGGGCATGATAGCGTGAGAAAACTTGGACCAACATGTTGGCCCTTCATATGTATCTCTTGCCTTCTACCGCTCCTAAAGTCAAACTTTTTGGCATCCCTTGGTGCCACTACTATTTCCTTTTTTTTTTTTTTTTTTTTTTTTTAATTGCTCCAATTTATTCGTGGGGAGCAGCACGTGCTGGGAACGGGGCCCAGCGTCCCTTATAATTGGAATACATTGATGATTGATGAAAATGTGGGACGATTCAGGAATACTTTAAGATGATTGAGAAAAACGGTACAGAATGCTGTTGACTACTCAGAATGCTTATCTACTCAGATCTCACATACTACCCTAACCCTAATCTCATATATCCATACCAACCAGTCAGTCTCTACCGAGCCAATACTGTATACCAACCAAGCCTCTATCCGGTCTCATACCCCAATCTAGCTAGGTAACAGGGCAGCGCCACCCACGCCAGCGCCGACCCTCGTCGGCCAGATTGTAGCCTTTGGTCAAGTATTGTAATTGCCTTCCACCCTTAGCAATCCCTAGATCTCTATCCAAGGCCTCATGCTCCTATGAAGGTTACAGGGCGATGCCCCAGCGCCGGCCAGCGCCGTTCTGGTTTCTACTCGACCTGAGCAAGAACACAATAAAAGCTCAATTATGAAATCAGCTAGACTTGAATGTAACCTAAGAATTCGGATCTGATAATAATGGGATCCTGAGTAAACAACCAATTTGATGATGATCATGATGATATTGATGATGATGATCCTTTATGTTGATTGACCCTCCCCTGTCCACCCCTCCTCTTTTCCTCTCTTATCACCCCTCCTTTCCCTTGTTGTCTCCGCTAATCAGAACCACTCTGTTGTTGAGTTGTTCCTCACAGCCCCAGAAATAGGAAAGCCTCCCTCTACCCTACTCCCCTCAAAGAAGGCTATTCCCCCAAAAAGCTTACCTCAGGCTATCTCTGTCCTATTCTGCCACTGCTAGTAGAAGATGTTCCGCCTTCCATCTCTCCCAGCCCCAGAGTTACATAGTCCCCCTTGTCCGCCCTTATTCCCTATAGGCAAACACTTCCCACCTTGTGTTTCCCCTGCAGAAAAGAGTTTTCCCCACTCACTTCATCATGCCCTCCATGTCAGCAACCTTGTGGGGAGGATTCTCACAATCTCAAGTATAGAAAAGAACAGGGAAATAAGAATTGAGATGATGATGATGATGATGATGATGATGATGATGTTTGAAGAAGCTGATAAGAATGAAAATTTTTTCTCCTCCCCCACCTCGTCCTACTTTTCACGCCGACATTTCGCTGCCTCCGCTGAACAGACGTGCCCTGATCAAGAGCAATCCTCATCAGCCTCAACTAGGGTCTAACCCACTCCTCCCAATCTCCCTACAAGGCATACAGTTCCTCCAAAAGTATACGTCGATCAACCCTTTGCCCCAATTTGCCACCGCTGGGATATACTCCCAGCCCCAGATTAGTACAATTCCCAAAATTTGCCCTCGCTCCCTACAGGGGAATCACCTCCCGCCTTGTGATGCCCCTACAGAGGAAAGCTCTCCCCCATCTTACCATCTCTCAAAAACCAAATCATTAGTTAACGAAGGGAGAGTTAGAAAAAAGGAAAGAAAACTCGATGACGATGACAATGATGATGACGACGGGAAAAACCCTAGGATGAAGAGACTAACGAATAGGATTAATGAGAAGAAACAGCGCAGTGATGAGGAAGACTCACTGTACCCTGATGATGTCAATAATCAACACGAAGATGGTGAGAAGCGTCGTGCGGAATGATTGGATTTACCACACCCTAGAAGAGCGCGATGATGACGGCAGCGCACTGCGCAATGATTTTTTTTTTTTTTTTTAATTGCCATTGTGCTATCAGGCGCACAGCAACATGATGAAGATGATGACAATGATGAATACACCCATTGATTAGTGAAGCTAGTGGCATCGTAGGGAACAAAAATGGTGTTGAAGAAGGTGAAGACCGTTGATGACGTGTCGACGTTCGACGCGAAAAACGAGAAGTACTCTGAGTAAGCTAACGATGACGACGAGCAACAAGATGATAATCTCCAGCCACAGAAAATGCAATAACCTGCACAATATAGAGAGCAGAAACACACAAAAAATAAATATTAGAGAGTAGCTTCATTGATGATGACCTCCAGTTTGATGACCTCTCTTTTTGTCGGATGATGTCTTGATGATGACCTCCCAGCAGCGTTGTGATGATTCTCCAGGTGTGACCAGCGTTCTCCACACTTTAGCCTCCACGGGGCTCACTCCACTTTCTTCCACCGACATCGGGTTGAGCCAACTAGCATGAGCTCTCCCAACTTCTATAAGGTCTTGGCTATAGAATACTTCATGTGGAAAACACAGGGAGATAGTTCAAATAGTAGCCACGACCACCGTTTTCCTAACCCTCTGTGCTTCAGGCCAAAAGCCACGTCAGCCAGTGACGTGGCATTGGCCAAGCACCTCTAGAAACCACGCGTGTGTCAAGCGCAATCACCAATCTAATCGACCCTCATCACAACACCCGCACACGGCAACACTCAGCGCCCCGCCGTGTGTCAAACAGCGTCCCACCTGTCACCCAGAGTCAGCGGCTCGCCAACCCGACGTTGCTAGTGCCACGCTCTCCAGGATTTGCAAGCACCTTGCTCCCTGCCAGCATCTAGCGTCTTGCTGCTCCCACGCAGCCAATGCCTCGCCCCTGGCGTGAAGCCAGCGCCTCACAGCCTAGCTCAGATACTCCCTTTCATATCAACTACCAATTTTCCTTTGCACTCTGTTACATTGTTGTTGCCCCTCCACCTGTCAACTTGCGTTGATCAATTGTGTACACCCACCACACTTGCGTTTGTTTAGATTTATTTTAGGCGACGCTTGTGACTTCGCCGTTTTCCCTGCTTTCAATTTGTCGTTCCACAACCCTGCGTTTCTCGACGTCCTGACCCATGTCCTCTGTCCACTCACAGCCAGCTAACTTCCTATGACTAATGCTCCGTAGCCCTTAATTTTCTTTTTTGCCTTCCTTATCGCTTTAGAAGTTCCACTGCTGTTGCAAATGGTGTGTCGGTATCTTTCTCCCGCCGCACGTCTTTCCTATGAACTTGTCCCAGTTCCATCGAGGCTAGCTTTGTTATTCCAGGGATCTTACTTCTCTTAGCTAGGGTTGTTACCCCCCGGCACCGGAGCCCTGGTCGGTGTTCGAGAGATGAGAGCCCCAACCCTGGGAGGCAAGGGTGAAAAATAACTGAAAAAAAAAACAAAACGGTGGGGTGTGCAACAACGCCACACTTTTTTTCAGTTAATGTTGGTTTTTGCCTTTCGCAGGTGTCTACATGTCTGGTGAGGGTAGGGCCCCAAACATGCTTGGGTTGATAGATGGCGAGGGAGGGGTTGCTCTTGGGGCGTGGGTTGCCGCTCTCGGGGGTTGGTGGCGGGGGTGCGGCAGTGGGGGTGCCAGAGGCGGGGGGGGAGGGGGGGGGGGGGTCTCAGGATGGGCATGCTGGGGTCGGTGGCGGATTTTGGAGTCCGGAGGTGGGGGTCGGTGGTGGGGATGTAGGGGTGGGGAACCGGGGTAGGTGTGCTGGTCTCTGGAGGTAAGGGTGCCGGTGTCTGGGGGTAGGGGTGCCGGGGTCCGGTGGTGGGGTGCTGAGGTCCAGGGGGAGGCTTTGT
>BFEA01000237.1:1549463-1566781 GCA_003427395.1 Chara braunii
GGTGTGCGTGGGTGGGTGGTTGAGTGGGTGGGTGAGTTGGTTGATGGGTGGGGCGTGTGTGGCTACCAGTAGCACAGTGGGGAGAGCTGGCAAGCAACAAAAAGTGGCAGGCATTGACTTGCCGCCGTTATTTTTTTCCTAGTTGAAATGAAAATTTTAAAGTTTTTAATATTTTATCTGCAAAGATCACTACAAAATCTACATACCCTCCCATTTTCAGATTTCGTCACGTTTTCCTTTCAACGCGAAAAATTGCTGAAGTTGGAGTAGTTTTCTCCTTGGCCCTGCACATGGTAAAGTTACTAAAGTGACAAAAACATGAAATGAAACGATTTGGCGTGACACTTATTTCACGATCTAAAATATATTTTTTTATTTTTTAAATATTTTTTTATGGAAAGATCATGACCAAGTCTATAGTCCCTTCAATTCGCAGAATTGTGGAATCATCCTTCTAACCGCAAAAATTCACGGAATTCGGGGTATTTTCCCATTGGCGAACACGTGTCAGAATGGCAAAAATAAAAATTGCAAGGAAACAGTGAGGCATTTATTTCATGATCGTTTTGTTTTTTTTTTCATTTTTCTGATATTTCCTGGAGATATCAGAACCTAATATACTCGTTCTCAAGTTTTCAGTTTTTTCATTTATTCCTCTGAGCGCGGAAAATCGTCAAAGTTGATACTTGAAAAATGCGGGATTGGATCCGTCTGCCACGCTATGCAAAGCTAGGGTTTTCGACACAGAGGCACATCATGACCTGCCAACTACTTGATGTCGGATACACTTCATAAAAAAGAAGTCCCCAAAACCACACAGGGACCCAACTCACCTGAGTGGTATCAGAGCAGCCCGTTGCGTATCTCAAATTTGTGCATGGGTTCAAACCCCAACGGCAACCATTAGCAGCGAACTTTATAATATTAATATTTGTGTGTGTCTATGTGTGTGTGTGGGTGGCGGGCGGGCGGGCGTGAGGGTGGCTGGCAGGCGGGCAGGCAGGTGTGTGTGTATGGGTGGCTGGCTAGCAGGCGAGCGGGCGAGCATGTGGGTGGGTGGGTGGCAGCAAGGCGGGCGGGCGGGCGGGTGGCAGACAGGTGCGTGCATCCACCCGCTCAAATGCCTTTTGCCAAACATGAGAGGGAAAAAAAAAAAAAAAAAAAAAGAAAAAAAACAAAAGGGAAACGAAAGGGGAAAAAAAAAAAAAAAAAAAAAAAAAAAAAAAAAAGAAAAAAAAAAAAAAAAAAAAAAGGGGGGAAAAAAAACGGACCCAAAAAGGGAAAAAAAAAAAAAAAAAAAAAAAAAAAAACACAGGCGGGAAACGACGCGGGGGGAACGAAAACGAAAAAAACGAGAGTCCAAAGCGGGGAACGAAAAAAAAAAAAACAGCGGAAAAAAAAAAAAAAAAAAAAAAAAAAAAAAAAAAACACAGGCGGGAAACGACGCGGGGGGAACGAAAACGAAAAAAACGAGAGTCCAAAGCGGGGAACGAAAAAAAAAAAAACAGGCGGGAAACGAAAACAAAAAATCCAAAAAAACGCTATAAAAACAAAAAAAACGAGAGTCCAAAGCGGGGAACGAAAACAAAAAAAAACAAGTGGGCAACGACACGGACGACCGGGGGGAAACGAAAACCAAAAAATCGCTTTCGTCACCACGTGGGGGAGACGAAAACCAAAAAACCGCTTTCGAGAAACCTGTCGCGACGAAAAAAATGAACAACTAGCGGGAAACAACACGACCGACACGACCGACACAACGAAAAAGAAAAAAAAAAACAGTGGAAAACGACACGACCGACACGGGGGGAACGAAAAAAAATAGTTTGTGTCGGTCGTTTATCGACAGCGGGCGCTTCAAGATATTCACTGGCATCTACGCCCGCCGCCGACTGACCCCGTGAGCGCGCTCTCTTGTTTAATGGCGCGCAGTGAACATTTTTGTGCGCGCGCCCCTCTACACACTCCCCCGCCCTGGATTGCCTTCATCCACCGCCCCTCGTCAAAACTTCGACCCCGAATCCGGAGTGCAGTGAACCATCGACCTCCCCCCGCGATCAATTCTCCTTAAGGGATATATATATATATATATATATTTATATATATATATACATACATATATGTATATGTATATGTATGTTTGACAGTAAGATCACAATGTGTCTCCCCTCCCTGTTGCATTTGTTCTCTTTTTATCCTTACCTTGAAATTCAACCATTTATGTTTTTTCTCTCCCTTTCTCCTCATAGCTGTTAGTTTTTTTTCTTCTTGATTAGATTATTGCGTATCAACCTTACCTTATGGTTTCGTTAGCGTTTGCAACTTCTTTAACCCCATGTTTCTTACCACCTCTCCCCTTTTGTCACACTTGCTTTGTGTCAACTTCCGCCATGGCCAACTGTTGGAGAGGCGTGTCGAGTCACAACTACTTTCTTTACTCACTCAGTTCTCTTCCTCTTATTGGCGGTCTTCCCTCCCTAACTCTCACACCACTTTCCTTCCCATGTTCCACCATGTCGAACTCCTTCCCTCCATCGCCAACGGATGCGAGTTTTTTTAGAAGGCCTCCAAGGCACCAACAATTTTCCAAATGCCAAACCAAATTGCATCATAGGGACTCACCCTATCACTCACCCCGAGCCTCAGGCTATGCTGACCTCCCCTCACCACTCAACTCAATGATATCACCCTTAAGGATAATCGACTAAAGTCTTCTCCTTACCGCTTTCTCCTCCGCTCTCATACTCCCTCTCCTACCGACTCCCAGTTCGGCTCCCCTCGACTTCATGACTGTCGACATCACGGCTCCTTCCCCTCCACCACTCAAGCCCAACAATCCCCCTTTCTAGTGGCAACTATTGTTGTTGCTTAAACCACTCTATATGGTACGGTACTCGCATGAGCCTCCTACATCCATCCCACTTCTACCATGGTCGCTATGCCTACCGCCCAGATACATGCGTATGACCAGGCAGTCCCATCCACCCATGTCGGCACTGCTGCTCAACTTCCTATGTTTTGTTGTAGCAGTGTCCATCATATTTCACCTTCGCACTTTCACCCTACCATCCCCACACCCTCTCATTTGGGTATGATCTCCTACCTCTCCTCTTGTGACCCTGTGCACCCAGCAAATGTCTGATGTGCAAGCCACTATTATGCAAGCCCGGGCGGAGGTCCTTACCTTTTTTACAGAAGGAAAAAAATATCGTAGGGCCAATAGATGAAAAGTGTGTAGTTTTCACAAGGTCGGCATGTTTGAGCACAAGTTATTCGCCTAGTGGGGGACATATGTGTCAATCATGCAGACATGAGAATATATTTCGATTCTTCTAAAATAGATCAATCCTCATAAAGTCGAAGACGAAAGAGAGAAAATACACTTTTTATAATTGGAACTTTGTGGGTGATAAAGCTCATAATCGTGAAGAAGGAAGGATGAGGAAGAAGGCGGAGATGGAGATAGAGATGGAGTTATAGAGAAAGAGTGGCAGCATCACCAAGGACTCTGATTGCACGTTATTATGGACAATGAAGAATGAATGACACAACAAACTGCAGGTTAGGGTATACCCCCAACGGACTGGTTGGATCATTACCAACAACAATACCAGACTGAATGAACATACGATTCGTGAGATCAGGCGGACGACCTGGTCCCACAGACTGAATAGGCACAAAGCCAAATAGTACGCCTATACGCCGGAAAAAAATAGAATCCCGCTAAAGTAGCTTGAAACTTGTAGTGGATTCAAGTTGCAAGAGCCATAAACATGTTATCTATAACAACAACAAAACTCTTCAAATACAAAGGTTAAGAAATATAGGATGTGAATCAAGCTTCATGCAGAGTTTACGCGATGCAGCCTAATATACACAATGTCGTAAAAGAAAAATAAATGTCTGATATACAAATTTTAACTAAAAATAAATAAATAAATAAAATCACAGTAGAACCCTTGTCATGCGGGTCGTGACGCTCATGATCTCTCACGACCTGCTCGAATACGATTTTGGAGATCTCACGAACGTCAGTGTCATGACGACAAGGGATAAAATGTGTACCCTTCCTGAAGCGATCGATATCCACTAAGATAACATCATGAACGCACTTAGTGGAAGGATGAAATAAATTGATAAAGTTCAAAGGCATGGACTACCAATGACCCTCACCTATGGGTATAAGTTGGAGCAACCCATACAAATGGTGGTTTTCAATGTCCACCTTTTGACAAAGACAACACTTGCGGATGTAACTATAAATAAACCCCTTACAATAAGGACAAACGTAGTAATGGCAGATACAATTATAAGTTTTTTGAAAGCCCAGATGACCTGCAGCTCGCTAATCGTGAAACTCAGCTACAACCTGAACACGGACTTGTCTAATGTAAGGAATATATATAAATGGTGCATCGACCATGAATGTCATTTTAGTACGGCAAAAACTGTTCGCACCTAGCATGTATGAAAGAAAGATCTCACCTCGCTCCAATCTCACAATGATGTTGTGAAAATTAAGGCAATGAGGGTAATGGGTGAAAACCGCAGCAGTGATCGAGTCGTCCATAGTGGTGACCGAGATAACAGATATCGCATTTACGTCATGATGAAAAACGGAGTAACGAAATAAGGCATTCACGACTAAGCTTGATTTCCTACCAATATAATAGACGGTGAAGGTGAATTCACACATCTCGAGCCACCAGCATGCTTGTTGAGGGGAAAGTTTGACGTTTGTGAGGAAAGTTGCGACAATGGAGTTGTTTGGTAACACAATCACTGTGAAGTTCGTCTCGTGCGAATAATTGCACTAGTGACGAGTGACACAAACTACAGCGAGAACTTTATGTTCGTCGGCTATGTAGTTTATCACGATGAGTAATAATTGATGGAAATGATAGGCAGTTGGACACTCCCTAACACAAACCTCAGCAACTTGAATCTCATCCTCCACGATAATCGAAGAATATGTGATAGCTGGACTGTTAGTGGAGGAAAGTGATGGAAAGGTATGCGTCAAGTCAAGAAGCAGTATTAGTTGAAGGGAGAAGTTTAATGAGGGATACAAAGATAAGAAGAATTAGAGGTGGTAGAAACCATTTCCAAAAGTACAACCCTTACTAAATTTGATGCATCAACAGTGATAATAAAAGAACGATAAAAAACGAGAGGATGAAGAGCAAACGTATAAGTTACAGTCTTTTTAAATGTGTAAAAAGCGTCCTTGTAGAGATATGGCAAATTATACGATAAATTCTTATTATGGATGACTATAAGAACTAGTTAGACCTAAAGCATAGCAAAGCTAGTTGACGGATATAGGGGCAGAGAAGTTCGGGATAACAGTTATTTGCACATCGTTTATACAGAGACCCCACTTAGACACGTAGTATCCTAAGAAGCAAAGTAACACTCAGCCTTATATGACATCTCAGGGGTGTTTCGACAATGTCATCAAAGTATATGCAAACGTAAGTTTCAATGATGTCCCTCAAAATATGGTTCATCCGCATTTTGAAGGCGACAAGTGTCTTGGTGAGGCCGAAAGGCATCATCATGGACTCATAGTGACTGAAGCTCGATCGGGAAGCAGTCTTCGGTTAATCCTTGGAGGCAACACACATCACGGGGTAACCACTGTGAAGATTTGTCTTCATAAAGAAGTGGTTTCTTGGTAAACAGCCAAATAAGTTATTTGCACAAAGACGTTAAATAATTATTTATAACCGCGTAGTTGTTGAAACCACGATAGTCAATGTCGAGTCTAAGAGTACTGTTTGCTTTGCTACCAGAGAAGACGGGTGCATCCCAATGGGAGATACTAGGTTTGATAAAACTCGGTCAGATGAGCTCCTTAAGTTGATGCTTGAGTTCTATAGTCTCAAGAATAGAGAACCGGTATTTTATTTGACGGTGAACATGATAGTTAGTCACAAGTCGGATAGGATGCTCTACACAACACATCAAAGGGATAAAATTGTATTAAAAATACAAGGGAAAAACATAGTGGCAAGGTCACAAACGGGTTGCCCTAAGTCTTCCATAAACTGCTTGAGTGCCTCAATATTTGTCTGGTCATAAGACATATGTGTGGATTCGGCGGTAGATGGTGTAAGCGCCTAGGATGTCGATGGATGACAACGGAGGTGTGATGGTCTCGGTGAGGTATGTGAGGTGGGGTGCCGCTTGTGGCACCGAGGAAAAGGATACGATGAATAAGACCACACTTCGTTCTAAGAATGACTATCTTAGTTTCTCATCCGGCCTCGATGAAGCGAAAATGGTAGAACTGGGGACTGACAAGGATAAAGTCGTACACGATTTCCATTGTCGAGCGCATCGGTCCCGCAGGGGGACCTTCCCGGCCGTGTCACGCAGGATTTTGCAGGATTTCGTCGTAGAGCGTGGTTTGCCGCTTTGTCCGAGTGCGCCAGCCGTACCTCTCGCGGGTCCCTACGACAGGAAAGTGTCATGCGAGGCACACTGTCGGTGCGAATACCCTTACAAGGGTATCCCCCTTGGTTTTTGCAAGCGACATAAATACGTTTGGTTTAAAGATAAGTATTCCGCGCGAGGCGCAACGGTGTCTGTGGTTTACGTTGACTGAATGGTTGATGAAAATAAAGAGTGTGTGGGCGCGCAGATTTGAGGCGCACGTGATCTTTATTTTTGATTGATGATTATGAAGGTCGGAGATGGTCACCGGCCAGATTTTTAATTTCTGATTAGGCTAGGATTAAACGGATTTTGTCTCCTGGCTGGTGTGTTTATTGGTGACTTGTGCGTACGTATGGAGAACGACATCAACAGCGAGGAGGCTTTGAAGTGTTTTCAATAGGCCCGTGCGTCGCGCGGTGTCCGTTTATTTAAGCGTTCGTCAGAGCTAAACCCCGACTTGGGGCTAGCACTAGCGGTTATGGTGCCAGATTTTCGTTGAAGAGATTCAGGGATTAAGGTCGAGCAGTGACGACGTAAGGATTAGAGTGGCGCGGACGGAGCGAGGGGTTGAGTGTTCGGCGGGGCTACCTCCGCATTTGATTTTTGTCGGCGGTGACCTTAAAACGACACTGACATTCCCCTCTCCCTAGTTCAACCTATTCTGGCGGTTAAAAATTTCTAAATATTTTCATTTTACTGTCGTATTATTATTATGCTCCGGCGTTCTTTGACGCAGACGCGACGCTGGATTTCGAGGCCGTCACGGCGGCCGAGAACCGTGAGCACGAGCCTCCTATGTTGAACTTGTGGGTTCTTGCGTGTTCAGGGTACCGGTGGAATCTCTTTATCCTGCCTGTCTTGAAACACGGACCGAGGAGTTTAATGTGTATGTGAGACGGCGGGGGGGGGGGTAGCCCACGAGCCGGAATAAACTTGAATGGCGGGGGTCTCTAGTAGTGTACCGTCAGCTGGCCGTGAATTGTCGTGAGAGGTTGAGTGTGGATATGTCGTCGAGGCCTGTAAGATAATGGATTGTGCCCAGGGCGCAGTGGCTTGAAAGCGGTCTTGGGCGCTATTGAGGGATCGCGGCGGCACCACGGCAAGCTGCGGATCGCAGGGAACCCCCTCCTCCACCTCAGTTTTCAACTCCGGGACGTTTTTGTGTATGGGTCGCCCGTTGGGGACCCGAAAAGTGGCCAGCGCTGCCGGAGCAAAACGGGGGGGGGCAACGGTATACCTTTAGGAGGCGGACGCCGAGCTGCTCACAAAAGGCTTTCGAACCGGCTGGTAGCCGATCCCCTTCGAGGCCTCCCTCAGGATAGCAGGAGCTGTTGAAACGGCTTGCCGACCACTACTACGGAGTATGCTGCTGTCCGGGCCTATGTTTCGAAAAAACGGGGTGGGCGGCCATAAAGATAGAAGGGGAAGCGCTGGAAAGAAACGACGGGCGCCGGCGCAGAAGAGTGACGGGCACTAAGGGCGAGCAGTGAAATGAACCTGGCCCGGTATCGCGCCAGGTGCATTCGAAGAACGAAGATGGTGCAAACGGGTGAGGCGTGGTGGAAGACGTGGAAACCGCTCGTTTGTGGACGGTTTTGAATGGGGAAAAAGGTGATCCCGAGGTTTTGGACCCGGACGAGTTGCATGGTGTGGTTAGTTTTAGAGGAAAGTAAGTAGAATAGGAGGTAGCAGAGAAGATGGTTGCACGGAGCTATGGCAGAAAGAGGAGACGATGGGGGGTGAAAAAGTCGAGATTTCACTCGATTCTTCATGAAATCGAGTGAAGAAAGAGGTTGAATAGGGGTTTTAAAGTATGGCGAACGCGATTCTGGGATTAGTTTCGGTCATAAGTGAGTAAGTTAGAAGATAATAAGGGAGTAGTGTGCGGGGAGCGATGGCGGAAGCAGAGATAGCAAGGGGGGGGGGGGGTCGTGAAACTCGCTCGATCTTGAAGAGAAGCAAGCGAGGGAGGATTCGTTCCGGGGGTTTTGGGTCGGGGCGACCTCAAATAAACAATTAGTTTGAGGAATAAGTTAGTAAGTAGAGAGGTTAGTAGGGAAAGACTCGCGTGGAGGTGGTGAACGAGCGAGTACGATTGAAGCGGAGATCCAGTCATTTTGGCGGGATTGGGCGAGAGAGAAGAGCCTACGGAGGGGCTTCCACGTCGGGCGAACTTAGTAATGACATTGGTTTTTGAAGTAGGAGGTTAGTTTGATTGGGGTTAGTACTATAGGCTGCGCCCAGAAGGAAGCTGGAGCAATTGAATGAACACTTCCGCGTTTTAGCAGAAGATTCATTCGATTTCAGCCAGCTGTTTCTATGGGGGATGCTGCAAGTTGACGGCGAAGATAGAGACTTACCTGTCCACCGGTGTTTTGCTCGACCCTATCGAAGGAGGTAGCGACTCGCTATCTCTCTATGTACGCGGCTGGGCTAGCGACAATGGGATGAATCGAACTTCGAGCTATGATGTCAAACTGCCCGCTAACCAGCTCCAAGTAAGCCACTAAAGGTCGGTGGAGAGAGAAAAAGACAGAGAGAAAAAAGGTGAGAATACGGTTAGTCGAGAGAGGGAGAACGGGACTTACCTGTAAGTACGCGTCATTCAAGTTGGGTTTGAAACGATGGGGAACCCGAGGACAGTGTTGTTGCAGTCAATCGAGTAGGCAGGTACGATGGACTATGATGCAGGACGTCTGCAACTCGCACGTTGCTGCTGGAACTGGCTTGCAGAGAAGGATTTACTTTGGAGCTATGAGCAGGAGGTTCACTCCCGGGCTGCGCAACCGGTGAATAACTGGAGACGCGGGTGAGGTAGTGAGAACGGACGGATGAAGCGAGTGCAAAGTCCATAGAGCACCAAGGAAGAGGAGGGAAGGCGGTAACGAGAGTTACCCATGCCGGTACTCGAGACCATCAATAGGCTGCTTCGGTCAGTTGTCCAAGCGGAGGCCTGCAGTCAGTCTGCACCTAGCCGATTCGGCGGGTTTGAGTTCATTAAGGGATGAGGTCGTCGCTGCGTTTCTGGAAAATCGTCAGGGAGGAGGTCGTCGATGCGTTTCTGGGGAATCGTCAGGGAGTTTATGGTTGAAGGTTTGACTTCAAGCTATTACCGATGCTGGCTGCCATTGCGGGGCCCTCAAGCGTACAAAGATTACAAGGCCCTCTCCAGGGAGTTGAGTTGTCCCTCTCCTATATCTCGAGAGTCTGAAACCCCTCCTTCTGCCCTTCTTAATCTAAGTCTAGTCTGATGGTTCTGAGAGGAAGGCGGCAGGCGGGATTGCAACCCGTAGGACCGCAGAAAGACTTTGTGGGGAGTCCACCCACCGATTGCGGGAGCTCTGCCGGAACCTAGGCGAGGTTCTGGAGGCAGGGAACTCAGAGGTAACCATTGCTTCCCTCTTAAAAACTTAATTATAATCCCTACCTGTACATCTTGCTATATTTGACTGAGTATATTGCATGCACCCTACTATATTTGACTTGGGATTGACTTTCAGGACAAAAGTCAGGCTAAGTAAAGGAATGCATGCGTAATCCTAGTTTCAGTTTTATTGATTGACTGAAAGCAGATTGTGAAAAAGGGTTGCATCTGGGAAAAGGTTGGGAGGAAGGCAGTTTTGCTTGAGCTTGAAAGGGTCTTAGAGGGTCAAGCATTGTTTCTAAGACAAATGGTCTGATTGCTGTGTTTATTCTGTTTTCTGAAGGGTCAGACATTGTTTCTAAGATGAATGGTCTGGTTGTTGTTTCTATGGGGTATTGACTGTGTAAACTTCGAGGACCATACAATATTTATAAGACGAATGTTCTGACTGCTGTTTATTTTGGGTGGTTTTTGAACAGTCTCAAGGTCTTGACCCAGAGTACTCTGTTTTTTTTTTTGCTGAGAAAAGAGGGTTGAACATTAAGGTCTTGACCCAGAGTACTCTGTTTTTTTTTGTGCTGAGAAAAGAGGGTTGAAAATTGTTTCTAAGACGAATGACTCAACTCTTTTGGTTGTTTATTCAGAGGGAGGTTCGGACCAAAGACTAGACATTGTTTCTAAGACGAATAGTCTAAGTCTGAGGCCACATGATTATAATATGAACAAAGGAATAAGATTTTATATAATTCTATACATATATATATATATATATATATATATATATATTTATGAGAACAAGGTTAGCCATACATTGTTTCTAAGACGAATGGTCTAACTATAGCCTTATCACAAATTAAGAGAGTATAACTAAGAGCTATAATTGAAGGTAACTTGGGTCGGCTGAGCATTGTTTCTAAGACGAATGACTCAATCCTACGCTCATTTTTGAAAATTAAGTTCAAAGAAGTATATCTAACTTCGCTATTTAAACAGATCAGGGTGACTAAGCATTGTTTCTAAGACGAATGACATAGTCATATGCCCGATGAAGAGAGAAATAGTTGTGCAACCTGTTCGTGTATAACTAAGGCAAAGAGTTGGCATTGTTTCTAAGACGAATGACCTAACTCGATGCCCTATGTAAGCTCGGTATAAGGAGATAAATCATTAAAGGACTATGAACTATTGGTTGCCAAGATTGACTTGGGTTGGTGAGAGTACTTACTTTTGTGGTTTGGCCTTGCATGTGACTGAGTGAGATTACTACTTTGTCTGAGTTTCAGTTTGATAGGTAGTTGCTTTAGACGCTCGCCGCGTGCTAGAGCGATATGAGTTAGTTCCATTTCTGCATTTTCTAAGCTAACTTTATTTTACTTAGGTTGATTTCCGTATTTTCTGGGATCTTTTGTTATACTTGGCTTTGTATAAATTTTAGTAAGCTACTTTCTCTATGGGAAGCGCTGCCAAAATTTCTGCAAAACTAAGGAGTTGGAAAAATTTTGACTTTTCAAAGTTCAACCTGTCTGAATTTTATATACGACTTAGTAGAAATCTGGGAAGTCTCATTTTTTAAAGGGAGTGCTGCCCAAATTTCTGCTAATTCAAGGACTTAGACAAAATTGGACTTTGAAAAATTGAAGACTATTTATGTCTTCATTTTCAGGCTTATATAAATTTTGGAAAGACACTTTTCCTACGAGAAGCGCTGCCGAAATTTTCTTAGTTTAAAGGAGTTAGATTATATTTTGACAGGTAACAATTCTGGCAATCCACCCTGAATAGGGAAAATGCTGCCATAGGTCTGCCTTGCGTTGGACACAGGCTTAGAGGCAGGTCTAGGCGTAGCTTGTAGAAGGGTCTTGGGTGAGAACGTGTTATGGAGTTGTATTCTCCATAAACTTATGATTTTGGCTTGAGGATTGGTCTGTCTTGTATTTCAGGTCTTCTTAATCGATGGATTCAGGACTTGGGTTAGATCTAGCTCGATCCTACGAGGATCATCTTTTGTTATCGTTGATAACAGGTCGGTTGCCGATTCATCGGTTTACGATTCAACTTCAATTCACCCCTGCCACTCAACCTAAAGACTTTAACCTTGTAATTTGAACTGTTTTGATGTGTTTTTGCTCGGACTTTATTTGAATGGTCATTTAAAAAAAAATAATGAGTATTTTATTTTGAGGAGTTGCACAAGAGTGAGGCTTGCATGGCTAAAACAAGGGGTATAAGTGCAGGGAATGGTTGAAGTTGACCCCGTGTAGTGCATGAACTTTTGGTTGACTCTTTGATGTGATTGCAGGTATGTTTGGTGGTTCGGACTTTAGATTTGACTGTCTGCGATCATATACATATATATATGGCTGAGAGGAGTCCCCTTGTGATTGTGAGAAGTGATCGTCACATGTTTATAACCCTCTATATAAATGTAAATATATATGTCTTAGGTGTTTTCAAGTGGCCTACTATGATCGCGGGTAAAGGGTTAAACAGATTATGTTTTTGAGAGAAAAGGGGGATCCCCTTTTATCCTTTGTTTTTAAGAGTTTCTATTGTTGGACGTTGTAGTCCGTGACAACCATCAAAATCAAACCCCTTGATTTCTCTTCAGACCCTAGATGATGGAGCTAGTCTCCAGGGCAATAAGACACGGTTGCCACCACAGGTATAAACCTGTGTACCACCCACTCTCCGCAGGGTGCAGAAGAGGGTGTGGTTCTCAACCGCACTTGACGGTTGTCCAACATCGAGAAATCAATCCCTCAAGGCGCGTGTCAACTGACACTTGAGTGTCGAACGCGACCCTCGAGATTAACGAGGATCACATAAGTATGGGTACTACATAGTACGCCATCATTGCGGCTGCTTGCGTATTCGTGCATTGCTAGTCGATATAAGTTAGCCCTGCGTGCGACGGTCTTATACTAAGTCTCGGGCGCGACGCCTATCCGATTTCCGTATCGAAAAGTTATGGGATGACTACTAAGGGACTATGAGTGTTATCGCGTTGTTTGTTTTGTGTCGTATATGTATGTATGTGTGTGTGTGTTTTTATTTTTATGTTCTTTAAAGTGGTGTGAGCGTGGTGTGTGAGATGCGTCCTAGTCGACCGGCAACGAGTCGCGCTTGGGACCTCAGCCCCCCAAGATGTCGGTTCTCGTGCGGGTTCGATAGAGGCGTAATACCGCGCGTACTCCCTATGCTACAGCGAACGAGAAACGTTGTCGACCGCATCGGTCCGGCACTGCACAAGGCAGCGCGGGACCCTCCCGACCGCGTCATGCAGGAGTTGGTGTACTTCCTTGTCGCGAATACATATGGAGCTTCTGGAAACCGCTCTGGCCGAGTGCGCCAGCCATACCTCTCGCGAACCCCTACGACAAAATAGGCTCCACGAGAGGCACGACTTACCTCCACCTTACGGGAGTTGTCACCTCCCTTCGGTTGGTGTATCCCCGCCGCGTTTGAGAACCACACCTTCTTCTGCACCCTGCAGAGAGTGGGTGGTACACAGGTTCATACTTGTGGTGGCAATCGTCTCTTATCGCCTTGGAGACCAGCTCCATCATCTAGGGCCTTGAGAGAAATCAAGGGGTTTGACTTTGACGGTTGCCACGAACTACAACGTCCAACCATAGAAACTTTAAAAAGCAAAGCATAAAAGAGGATCCCCCTCTTCTCTCAAACGCACGATCTGTTTAACCCTTACGCGTGGTCCCAGTAGGCCCCGCGAAGCGCTCAAGACATATATATTTACATATATATATATTATATATACATATTACATATATATATCGTCAAATAGTATATATATATTATATATATATATATATATATGACAATATATATATATAAGGTTATAAATATGTGACGATCACTTCTCACAGTCAAAGTGAGACTCCTCTCAGCCATATATATATGTGTATGTGAGCGCAGGCAGTCAAATTCAAAGTCCGAATCACCAAACATACTTGCAATCACATCAAAGATTCAACCAAAAAGTTCATGCACTACACAGGGTCAACTTCAATCATTCTCTGCACTCACAACCCTTGCTTTTAGCCATACAAGCTTCACTCTTTGTACAACTCAAAATAAAATATTCAGTATTTTTCTTTAAATGACCATTCACATAAAGTCCGGGTGAAAACACAACAATGGTTAAAGCCTTTAGGTTGCGTGGCAGGAGTGGATTGGAGTTCAATCGTAAACTGACGAATCGGCAATTGACATATTATCAGTGATAACAGAAGATGATCTTCGTAGGATCAAACTAAATCTAGCCCAAATCCCGAATCAATCGATCAAGAAGACCTGTAACACATGACAGGTCAATCCTCAAGCTAAATCTATAAGTCCATGGAGAATAATCCCCATATCACGATCTCACTCAAATCATCATAATTAACTAAGTCTAAGTCCACCTCTAAGCAAGTGCCAAAAGAAAGGTAGACCCCGACCAAATCTCCTCTATACAGAGTGGATTTTACAGAATTGTCACCTGTCAAAAATATAATCTAACTCCTTTAAACTAAGGAAAATTTTAGCAGCGCTTCCCGTAGGAAAAGTGTCTTCGCAAAATTTATAATAACCCAAATATGAAAACAAAAATCAAACTTTAATTATGAAAGTGAAATTTTGTCTAACTCCTTGAATTAGTAAAAATTTGGGCAGCATCTTCTTTAGAAAGGTAGGTTTCCCAGATTTATACTAAGTCATATACAAACTCAGAAGTTAGACTTGAGTTTGACTTCAAGACAAAGTTCAACTGACCCCTTAGATTTGTAGAAATTTCGGCAGCGCTTCCGGTAGAGAAAGCGCTATTCCAAAATTTATACAAGTTAAGTTCAGAATCTAAGAATGACTTCGACTTCTCAAGGTCCAATTTTATCTAATTCCTTGAATTAGCAAAAATTCGGGCAACTCTCCCTTTAAAAAATGAGACTCTCCAGATTTTTACTAAGTCATATACACAAGTCAGATTGAAAAGACAAAGTCTGACTAAATCCTTGGTTTTGTAGAAATTTCGGCAGCGCTTCCCGTAGAGAAAGTAGCTTACCAAAATTTATACAAGGCCAAGTATAATAAAAGATCCCAGAAAATGCAAAAATTATTCTAAGTAAAAAAAACTTAGCCCAGAAAATGCAGGAATTGAAACTAACTTTTATGACTCTAGTACGTGGCGAACAACTAGAAAAACTACCTATCAAACTGAAACTCAGACTAAGTAGTAGTCGCACTCAGTCACATGCAGGTCAAACCACAAAGGTAAGTACTCTCACCATTCCAAAGTCAAATTTATCAAACAATAGTTCGTAGTCTCTCGATGATTTATCCCTTTATATCCAGCTTACATAAGGCATAAAGCTAAACCACCCAAACTTATGAAACATGTTTAGCTCAATCATTGAGTATACACAAACACATGGCACAACAACTTTTCTCTTCTTTGAGCATATGACTAGGCCACCCTAGTCGCCCTGAACTGTTTAAATATCCAAACTTTATATAATTATCTGCACTTAGTCTTTTGAGGTAGCATATAGCTGAACCGATCATCTTTAGCTCAAGATCCAGTCTGCCCCCTTAATACGACAAATTTACTCTTAATTAATACTCGCTTCAATTTGTGATAAGCTATAGTCAGACCACCCAAACTTATGGAACCCTGTCTGACTAGCCTGTTCTTAGATATACTAGTAGTAAGGTATAGTAAGTTATACTTTTCTGGTTCCAGCATGTGCGAGGCATTGGACCAAGACCACCCAAACTTATGGGAACCTGTCTGGTCCTCAGCCTGGTTTATTTTTCTCAAAGCCAAACCAGAAAAAGGTCGAGTCACCAAAACTTA
This sequence comes from Chara braunii, assembly GCA_003427395.1. NCBI lineage: Eukaryota > Viridiplantae > Streptophyta > Charophyceae > Charales > Characeae > Chara > Chara braunii. The sequence goes on from BFEA01000237.1 coordinate 1,565,117, forward strand.
TGGAACATGCTCAGACCTCCTCGTTCAGGAACTAAAGAAACTGACAAAACCCAAAGTAAACAAGGCGACCAAGCCACCCAAACTTATGGAACATGCTTGGTCCCTAAAAAATCAATCAGCCCTCGCAAGTCAGAGCAGCCAGACCACTCAAACTTATGAGAACTTGTCTGGTCCTCCAGGCAATCCTAAATAAACATAGCATAGGGTCCTCCAAACTTATGGAGACTCTCCCATCCTTTTGATTGACCCAGTCAAACACAAGCAATACAACCTTCCTCCCATCCGTCCCCCAGATGCAATCCCACAATCTGCTTTCAGTCAAACAACAAAAACTGAAACTGAATTTGCACAATCATTTCTTTATCAAGTCTAGTTTATGTCCTGAATTCAAACTGAAAGTCAAAATAGGAAGACAGGCAACATACTCAGTCAAATCATAACAATGAATACAAATATGGGTTTATAGAAGGAAAACAATGGTTACCTTTTAATTCTCTGCCTCTAGAACTCCTCCTGAGTTCCCGCAGAGCTCCCGCAATCGGTGGGTTGACTCCCCACAGAGTCTTGCTGCGGTCCTACAGGTTGCAATCCCGCTTGCCGCCTTCCTCTCAGAACAGGACTAAACTTGGAGTAAGAAGGATAGAAAGAGAAAGTTTAAGTCTCTCAGATCCAAGGAGGGTGCGCCCAGACTTGCGTGAGAGGGTCTTGTTATCTTCAAGCGTCTGAGGGCCCCGCAATGATGGCCAAAATACAGAGCACCTTGGTCACACAAGAGTCAACCATCAACTGTAGACTCCCTGGCGACTCTCCCTCTCGCAGTAACAGCTCGCCCTTCAATAATCTCAGTCACTCTACGAGCTTGTAATCCCATATGCGTTAGCTATGGGTGAGTTTGCTGTCTCGCGGCTTGTCCCTGGCCGCTTTCGCTCAACAAATGAATACGTACCGGCCGATAGGCACGCCCGCATCCTCGCAGCCAGCCTCGTAGCGTGTGCAGGCTGACTGGGCGGGGGGTACATCTCTCAACGGGTTGAATTGCAGTGTCCGCGGCCGTTCCACTGCAAATTCGTCCAACGAGTTCAGCACCGTATTGGTTGACTTCGTGGCAGTCGTTGCTGTTATCACACAGCTATCCACATATATAAGAGCCAAGGGTGTTGGGTCCAAAATCTCCTGGCTGCTACAGTGTTACTCAAGTGCCTTATCAACTAGGCTGGACGGATGATTTCGGCTTATGACTGCAGTCTCTCGGCTTCCGTACGTGCATTAACTGAGTAGCCTGCCAATAAGTGCAACAAGATGGATCCTTCAGCAAGAAACACAGACTCTGAGATGTGCGTTGCTTCCCAACCGTGTCCGCTCTGAGTTTTGGCACCGTAGCTCAGCTTCCGGTTTGTTCCATACGGCCTGTCCTCCGAAGGTACGTGCCCAACCTCGTTCGTACTCCTATTGGTGGAGCGGACTACTGAGGTCAGAAACTGAGGTACTTTACATGGAGTAGCTAAAGTCGAATCTACCACTACAGTACGGTAAGTTGCATTTACCGACACTCTGGTATCATGACTCGACTTTCGACTCACTCTGCCCCGCCCGCTTTCGACGGTAATGCTCTCTCTCTCTCTCTCTCTCTCTCTCTCTCTCTCTCTCTCTCTCTCTCTCTCTCTC
>BFEA01000237.1:1566937-1584577 GCA_003427395.1 Chara braunii
CTCTCTCTCTCTCTCTCTCTCTCTCTCTCTCTCTCTCTCTCTCTGTGTCTGTCTGTCTCTCTCTCTCTCTCAATGCTGCACCTGCATCTGGTCATCTGCCCGGAATAGGAGGTCGAATCTTCCGCTAGCACGCAGCTAGAAGCATCAGCACCTCGCCAACCCCCTTTGTAACGCTTCGAAGCCTCGAGATAGCTGTTGGACTCGTCCAAACCAGTCGAGAGATGGCCGAGATACATTGAGATCTTCGTCGCCCCCCACCTAGCACGAACCTATCCTCGAGCCACCGGCAGATATATCTACTCTTCACCTACGCCCAACGCAGCCCGTGCATCCCATACTGCGAAATCCGATGCTTCAATCCAAAATCCGGCGTGCCCATTTGATGCGCAGTGGTTCAAAACCCCCGACCTGCATTTTACCTCACTCGATTCCATGGAGGAATGAGCGAGATATGAGTTTTTAATCTCCTACACCCTTCCTCCCTCGACTCCCTCGCGCACTCACTTTCCTATCTCGTCCCTCCTACTAACTCATCACAAATGGGTTCGCCTACCTCTGAAAACCCGAACTATCACTTTTATTCGCCAAATTTGGTCAAGATACGACCGAGATACACCAACTTCTTCTTCTCACTCCTTCTTCTCCTCCATAGCTCCACGTAGCCAGTTTCCCAACTAACTTTATTTCTACTAACCCAAGACTCAAACTGACTCCATAATCTAATTCGCAGTATAAGAAAAAACTCGTCCAAGACTTTATTTCGCTCGATTTCGTCAAGAATCGAGCGAAATACCACTTTTCCCCCCTTTTTTGCCATCTCTCCGCGCGAGCCTTTCTCTACGAATCTCTTCATTCACTAACTTTTCTACTAATCTGAGTTCATATTCGGGGTCGCCGGCCCCGAAAATGAACCTTTAGTTACCCGTTTCTATTGAGAAACGGGCGCGGAATCATTTCATCTTCCTCCTGCCATCGTCGGCTTCCACCATCTCCCCGCACCTACTCTTCTAACTAACTCCAATCCTACTAACCTATCCTCAAAACTAATAGTACCATCAGATTCGCCCGGGGCCAAAACCCCGGGATCGCATCTTCTCCCTCTCGATTCCACTCAGGATCGAGGGCACTATATCTCTTTAACCGCGCCCAGCTCGTTCTTCCGCCATCCCCTCCGTGCATGTATCTGGCGCGGATTCACACCGGGTTCATCCCCCTTTTCTTCCCCTCCGTTGCTGCGTCCGGCCTCCCGTCCGCTCCGCTTTCTCCCCCGCACTCTTCCTCTGCCGAGTGTCCCCTGCTGCTGCCTAGCTCTGCCCGTTGCTAGTCTCCCCCGCTGCCTCTCTGCGTTTGTCTCAGCGCCCATCCGACAACTGCTCCACAGCGATCCGCCCGTCGGCCCTCCTGCCCTATTGCTCTGCTGCTGCCTAGAGCTGTCCAGCCGCTTCCGCTCTCCCTCACTCCCTGACACTCTGCTTTTCTCAGGGACGCCTCAGGGATAAGCGATCCGGCGGCCTTCCTCCTCTATCTGCGACTCGACACAGCCAGCAAGACTGGCTCCACTATTACTGAGTGATCCGGCCACTTCACAGCCTGGCAATCTCCGCCGTTGCCCACCCCCAAGCAGAACCCGCCACCCTCCAATCGGCCCTTCAGCAGGTAAATCCCAGCTAAGACTCTCATATCAACCCGCAAAGTTGCAGGCGAGGGCTTGCTGCAAACCTAAGCGTGGCCTGGGTGGAAACGGGTCTGGCGCAGACCTTGGTAGTAGCAGAGGATGTTCCAACAAGAATTTTTCGAAGACCGACGTGGAGCATAGCCCTGCGGGCATATTCACACCCAACACCTCTCACAACAAATCATGGCTGGCAAACGGCGCAAATTCACAGCTGCATCACTCAACTTTTTCCATCTCGCAGGCTGGATCACCCGCCGGCTTGCATGCACGTCGGACTGCTCGGTCCACACTTCAAGTCAAGGAATTTCGGCAGTATTCCGAACACGCGGACTCCGAACGAGGTGTGTACCCAAGGTCCTCAACTACCGTGATGACCATTGAATCCGGCATCGCGTCCGGGTCAAGGAATGCCGGGTCAAACAAAAAAAAAAAAAAAAAAAAAAAAAAAAAAAAAAAAAAAAAAACAAACAAACAAACAAACAATGACAATTAACAGAACATTTGGAAAGTTTTTAATCGTCAGAATATGGCGAGCGAGGGAGAGGAAAACGCTAGCACTGTTCCATTGTCGCCGACGGCAAAACCAAGGGGGATAGCCCCGTCGGGCCCTCAACCCCACGGTCACTTCCCGCTACTCTGATACCCTCGCACCGTCGCCGCTCTATGTCGAACCCTGAATCTCTATGATGAAAGTCCGATGTTGTAACTGCTGGCGCTAGGCCCAAATTTGGGTCTGGCTCTGACAGACATCTATATAAACCGATACTGCACGACGCGCAGACCTATCGAAATGTCTTCAAAGATCCCATTGTTGTCTACATAGCCCTCCGCATGTATGCCCAAGTCAAAGGTAAGTGCAATTGGTCAACAAAACATAATCTTTTTAATCCTAGTTTAATCAAAAATTAAAATTTGGTCGGCGCCCACGCCGGCTCTTCAGTCATCAAAGATAAAAAAGAGATCACGCGCTGTCGGAGGGCACGGTGTCCCGGCCCTCCTCCGTGTACGAAGTCCCTACTTGGTACCACCCTTAGCTCCAACGTTGTGGTCTGTAGCAGTTCCTGCCACTAAGATCCTTGGTACCCAGACCGTACCTTGACGTGGACCGGCCCTGTTGGTACCTTGCTTCTGCAAAAAGGTGCGCCACAGGGCTTTCCATTGGTCCACGCAGGCTCGGCGCCCTGCTGTACAGCAGAGCACAACCGGCCTGTGGCCGTGGTAGCCGTCGGGCTCGCCCTGGGACGCGGAGGTGGAAAGACCGGCGTTGTCTATTCTACTGCGCGCCGATTGCGCCCTGGTCAAGTTATGGGTCGGGTACGTAGGCCCGTTGTGACAGTCGAATATAAGAAGGGGAAAAGGGGGGAAAAGAAAAGGAAAAAGCAGGTACTTTGGGTCAGGGTCGATCTAGTGACTTCTGATCGACGCAGCGTTGTGATTTTATTCGTGTCCTACTTTTATTTATGCCATTAATTTTAATTATTATTATTTTTTTATTTTCAGACTCGGGTTCACTTTCGGTCCCCGTCATTTCGTAGGGAGGCCAACGGTTCGGGCTTCGAGTTCGGGTGGTGGTATTGCGGCCTAGGCAGGCCCAACCCTTCGTATATCACCTGTACTGGGTATGCGCGTCTAAGCTCCGCGCGAAAGGACCCTAGTAGCTGTATTGGGGGGCAGATACAGTAGGGTCTGAAAAAGGGAAGTGTGAAAAAGAAAGAAAGGGATAAGGATGAAAGTCGGGTTTTAGACTTGTGCGTGGACTTGTACCGCTATTCAAGCGGAGCTGCGGCGCGGAGGAAATTTGAAGCGCCATCCTTTTCTTTCAACAATTATTATTATTATTATTATTATTATTATTATTATTATTACTTTACCGGTTTTCGGGCGCGACTTTCCTTTCTATTTTCGGTTACTTCGTGGGGCCCACGGCCTAAGTTGGCCGACCCTAAGTGTCCTATGAATGAGCTCCGATTGAGAGCCGCGTGGTGGTGCCCCAAAAGAGGGGGCGACATGCGGCCGCATCGGTGGGAGGCTTATCATCCCCCCCATGGAGGGTCATAAGCCCCCTCCTTGCCATCGGACACGGGTACCCATCGGGTATAGGCCAACGCGCGCGTTTTGAAGGAAGGAAAATGCTTGTCAGTATCTCGTTATGGGACTTCAGTTTTTGGGCCGTGGTCACATCGTGATAATTAGTAACTTGACAGTAGCATAGTGATTTCGAACCGTACCTTGCCTGTTGAGTTTGCGTTTTCTGAATTATTTAGTTTTATTTTGCTTTATATTTTGGAGTATTAAAAGTACTAATGTGAGGGAAATTCGGAAAAAAAAACAAAGTTGAACTCTTCTTTTACAGCGCGGGGTCATAGCGAGGGACGAGCATATAAAGAGGTGAGGCAAACGAGTCTTTGGCAGCGAGGCCTCTTTTGCTGTGCTGACGTTGTTGGTCTGAGAAAACGATGGATAGTCTGTGTGCACGAGTGTTGAGTCTTGAGCTGTGTCTAACTTGTTAGCGACTATGTTACGCAGCAATGACCTTTTTGGCTATAGGCCAAGGCACTTGAGGTTTTACTGGACCTAGGCGCCTATGCGTGAAGAGGGAGTTACGGTGGATGTCTGTCTGAGCTACAGCAAGAGTGAAGGGAAGGCTAGACTGAGAATCAATGTCTACGGGGGGAAGGAGCAAGAGATGAGGGAAGATGCAAAAATACAGGGTGCGGTCACCGAGGCTCGTAGCAGGGCTGAACGAAGATGCCGACGAGATGGGGCGACCGAGGCGTTGCGAGTTACCGTTACTTACCATGAGGAGGAGACCTCCACGGGCACAACAAAGAGGGAACAACAAGAACTGGACCGGGACTCAGAGCCAGAGTCTGAAGCTAGCGAGGACCTGACCGAGTCCTGGCACGGGTTAGAGCAGTGGAGGAGAGAGCACCCGCGAGCTGAGTCAGTAGAGGAAGGACCCGAGGCCAGTTCGGCCCGGGGCAGAGCAAGGCCAATAGAGGCTGGACCATCGAGCGCGGAGGCGAGTAATAGGCGGGATTGAACCTGAGAGAGGAGAGGGAGATACGTGGCGTGGCCTGGAGGGACAGTGTGTGTGGGCGGTCAACGAAAAGAGAGGGGAGTGTGAGCGGAAACGGGACGAGCTTGTGGAGCGCGACTGACGTCAACCGTTCCGTGCAAGCTCGCACGACGTCGCACTTAGACCCCATGGAACTGAGAAGAGAACGACACGTAGCGTTCTGAGAGAGGGTGAGAAGAGGTCAACAAAAGGAGGAGATTGGGTGAACGAACCAGGCGCGAGTTTGCGGTGTGCAATTAACGTCAATCACTGTTCCCACACTTACGAGACGTTTTCGTGCCTACTGTAGCGACAAAAAGGCAAGAGGGGAGAGATCCCGCCAGAATGGGAGAGCGGTGGCCAGCAAGGGAGAGAATGGTACGCGCTAGCTAAGCATGGGCATACCCGCAGTAGTAGTAGCCCGCTGCACCTCCTCTCCTGTGACGGATACCCGCTTCTGACGGGTGACGAAGGATCTTGGCTAGTCGCGGAGAACTGAGTCGAAGCACCCATCGGAGAAGTCAATGCCAGAAGTGGCTGCTGACTTCTCTCTCGTGCGTTGCTCTTTGCGGACGTACTTGCGTGTTTGAAGAGGAAAACCTGTCTGAGAGTTTAGGCCGCCACTTGTAAGTGGGGACTAGGCTGCAGGAAGGGAGCGTGCTAGATGGCGAGGGGGAGAGACCATGAGTGAGAAAGAAGACCAATTGATGACAACTATTGCTCGTACTCTCTGAACTGATGAGTACAATAGGCCGTGGACGACGTGTGTGAGCAAGAGGGTAGCAATGATGTGCGCAACTCTAGCTGTTGACGTCACCAAGTTGTTCTGACGAGAGATGAGCGGCGCACTCTCTTCGATGGTCAGTTCTTGAACCGACTTGGTCTATATAGCACTTTCTGGTCCTGCTTGAAAGGAGACGGACGAATGTCGACAGAGACGCTCCTCATTGTTGTTGCTGACGTGTCTTCCGGAAGAGGCCAAATAAGTGAGGTCACCGTGGATGAAACTCTTGCGTGCGGGCTCGAGAAGCTCAAGTGCAAAGTTGTGGGTTCTCAGTTGGAGCGTACTAATCAGCATCCTCTACGGGATTTTAAACCAAGCCGCGCTGATTGTGAGCTAACGAAGGCGGGCGATTACGTGCTCTTTATCTGGCTAACGTGGGATCAGCGTTTGCGTTCTACCTCTCATTAGATGGTAATAGAGATTGCAAGACTGATAGAGGTTTCTCCCTTGGTCGGTGTTATCCGTGCTCGTTAAGTGCATTCCTTCCAGCGAGACACTCGACCTCGATTGGCTGAGTTCCTCAGGGCACGAGAGGATTACTTTCCAAGAAGGAGTCAGCTGAGGTATTGTTTGTTGGTTTTATAGATAATAGTTTCGAGAGAGGCTGCATTACAGCACGATGATGATCAGCAAGATTGGCAATCCAGAAATAACCAAGACAACTAGCGATCGGAAAGACGATTAGCAGTCAGTGGCATTCAGACTGTGATCAATAGCAGTTAAGTAGCGAGCAAACAGTGACCAGACAACTACCAAACACCGTCCAGGCGGCTTTCAAGCTACTTTATATCTGTGTTTATCTATTTAGAACTTGGGGCTCACTGCTATGTGATCTGAGTGGAAAAAAAAGGGAAACATGAAGGACGGTGAGATCCTGGTGGTGGAAAGCACATTAATCAGAGAAAAGAAAAAGAGATGGGAAGAAGAAGCATGTAGAGACATGGAATCCCACAGGCAAATGGAGAGACAGCGTGCAGTCGGAATAGCGGGTGAGAAGAAGTACATCAAATACGTAACCTATTTCTATGGGCTTGACAACAAACTGCACAGTACCAGTTCCATGCTAGAGTCAGTGGAGCAGGCCAAAACTAGACTTGAACATGCATAGAGTGTCGGAGGCTTCGCCCTAAATCCATTACTCACATCTCAGCAGATCAAAGCTCTTTAATAATTTGTTTTCTCCTTGCCAACGCTTCTCCACTACATGATCAACTCTCAGGAACATTTCGGCTCAGACGATACTCAGACGATACTCAGACAATACTTAGACGATACTCAGACAATACTCAGACAGTGCTCAAAACAACAGTCAGAGTAGTATTTGGTACTCAAGGCAGTGCTCAGAAAAGAATTCAGGGTTGTATTCGGAACACAGGACAGTACTCAAAGTAATACTCAGAGCAGTATTTAGTACTCAAGGCATCATTCAGACACGTCATTCAAACACATCCAGACTCATTATTCAGACATAGTACTCAAACAACATTCAGATCAACCTTCAGAGCGGCACCAAGAACAGCATTCAAATCAGCATTCAATCAGTAATTCTCCGCAGCCAATCTACCTTCAAACACAACATTCGGATGTAGCATTCAGACCCAGACGGAAACGACAATTCGGAAACAACATTCCGGGAAACAGCTTCTAGAACGATATTCAAGGGACATTCAAGCGGCAGACGCTCTTTAATCAAGTGGACCTTTCCCTTCACATGGAGGTGGCTATCTATCCGAACATATGAGAGAGATCAATCCCATCACAGTGGACCAGTCGGTCCTTGACAGCCTCAACCTGATTGCTGCTAGGGAGAGCTTCCCTTACAAGTATGTCAAAATTGATGGGTTCAAGCGTGAAGACATGTCTATCTTCATCGTTCTCACTGAGTTCGTTGAAGGTACAGTTAGCGATCTACGGATCTTCCTGAAAAAGGGAAACGAGACACATCCTCATTTTGATGCAGTGTGGACCGCAACAGCTGGGTATGTGCAGTGGAAAGCTGAGAGACTCGAGGGTAATACAAAGCTGGTCTATAGCTTTTTACGAATTATCCCAAACCTCTTGTCCCCTACTACCTTACTGACGGCTCTTATTGGGGTGGATTGGTGGACTTGGCCAAGAGGTACATATCGCCGGCAGTGATCGACTATGAGGCAGTGACCGAGCCCTCTGAGTTTCCGTATCTCAGGAGGGGCGTTTTCTCTCAGCCATATCTCCCTACACTATGGGAGGAATTTTCTGCCATGCTTGATTTCCGTATCATGGGACTTGGCTGGAAATGTTTGGAACTAGTAGGCTTCAGGTGGCGATACATTCAGAAGGCACAACCTCAGAGAGCACGGAGACATGGCAAGAAACCCAGACGATGGACAACAAAGTGAGAAATAGTGAAGTTCAGATGGATGAGTGAGGACTCTTGATTGGTGCTGGCCATGCTCTCTTCCATATGTACTCTCTGAGACTATTATGAGTTTTCATTCTTCCCTCATTCATTTGATCCTGTCATTACTCGAGTCAGTCAGTCTTGCTTCTTGCATTGTTCTTGCCTGATGATTGTTTTATGGATGATTCTGTCACAGTTCTAAAAATTGGATTGACAATAACTGATGCAATCATAGCACCCCATAATTTTATGATTACTATTTGCATGATTCTCTGCTGTTCCGAATCAAAATAAAAGATTCCTAAGACCGGGGACCGGCGAAGACCGCAATTAAAGGGTCTCGCTCGAAGCCGGACGCACACAACAGGAAGGGATTTGCATCATTTAAATTTATTTTATTTATTGCAGCCACATACAAAATCCTGCGTGACAGCCTGTTGGTTTTTCGGTCTCCGGAAGTGGCTTGACTGGAAAAAGTGCGACAACGCGCCTTAAGTCTACGCGCCCACACACTCTCAACTCTAATCAGCCACTCAGTCAAGGTAAACCATAGACTCAGCCGCGCCTGGCGCTGTAGACTTAGACTTTAAACCAAAACTATTTTTTGTCGCCTGCAAAGACCAGGGCGGATACCCTTGTAAGGGTATTCGCACCGACAACGCCCTCGGCTGGTCCACCTCTACGATTGCAACTCATCAGCTTTCGTACTGTGGACTGGTAGCTCGGCGGGGATACGCCCACCGAAGGGAGGTGACAACTCCCGTAAGATGGAGGTAAGTCGTGCCTCGTGTAGGCCYTATCCTGTCGTARGGGCTCGCGAGAGGTACGGCTGGCGCACTCGACCGGAGCGGCTTGCGGAAGCTCCATGTATATTCGCGACGAGGATTTAGACCAAATTCTGCGTGACGAGGTCGGGAGGGTCCCGCGCTGCCTTATGAGGTGCCGGACCGATGTGCTCGACAATGCCTTACCTCCACCCGCGGGAGTTGTCACCATCCCTTGGGTGGGTGTATCCCCCCCGAGCTATCGAACCACATGCGAAGGTTTTTCGTATGCAATCGCAGAGGTGACCCGGCCGAGGGCGTTTCTCGTTTGTTGTAGCATAGGGGGTACGTGCGGTCAATGCCTCTCAATCGGACCCACACGCGAATCGACTCATTGGGGGGTTGGAGTCTTAAGCACGACTCATCGTCGGTCGACTAGGATGCAATCTACTCACCACGGGTTACGCCACAATAAAATTTAAATACACCCACAAAAACAAAACTTTCCTAGTTCCTTCAGTGTCTGACCCATAGCCTTTTAACACGATAATTGATTAGACGTCGCGCGCGAGACTCAAGATAAAACCGCACGGGCGTTAGCCTTTCTCATATCGACCAGCAATGCAAGCATACTCACGCAGTCACAACGATGGAGTACTATGTGGTACCCACAATCGTGCGAGCCTATATAATTTTTTGGGTCACGTTTCGACACTCAAGTGTCGGCTGACACGCGCCTTGAGGGGTTAATCTCTCGACACTAAACAACCGCCAAGGCGGTTGCCAAAGGCGGTTGATCACCACACCCTCTTTTACACCCTGCGAAGAGTGGGTGGTACACAAGTTTCAGCTTGTAGTGGCAGTCAACTCTCGTGGCCTGGGAGGCAAGCTTCATCATGCAGGGCCTGGAGAGACATCAAGGGGTTTGACTTTGATGACTGCCACAGACTCCAACGTCCAACTATAAAGTTCTAAAAAAGAAAAAAAAAAAAAAAGTTGTTCTCTTTTTTCTCTCAGTGCGGAATTTATTTAATCACTACGAACGGCCTCAATGGGTCGTGCGGACACAAGAAAACAGTTATGAGATAGGAGACGATCACTCTCGCAATCACGGTGTGACTTCCTTAAAAAATGTATATAATCATAGATAAAATAAAGTATGGAATCCAACTCACGGAACATACCTGCAATCACATCAAAGATCCACATCAACAGAGCACACACTACACGGGGTCAACTTCAACCACTTTTTGCACTTACACCCTTTTGCCTTATCCACACAAACCCCAACCTTTGTCCAACCTTTCAAAATAAAACACTCAGTCCTTTTTAAATGACCTTTCATTAAAGTCCGGGTAAAAACCCAAAAGAAACATTTCAATCCACAGGGGTTAAGGCTTTTAGGTTGAGTAGCGAGAATGAATTAGAGTTGAGCCGGAAACCGGCCTGTTATCAAAAGATAATAGAATAATGATCCTTTGTAGGATCAGGCCGAATGAGTCAAGCCTTCAATCGTATACGTAGATCTGCATCACAGTACATGTAAAAAAAAACAATACTATGTTTAAATTAAACAGAGTACATGTTTCATCTTATAGCCTAGCTTCTCTACTAACCTCTACCTTACCTCTCTTAAAAGTTATCGAGAACTTTGGCATCATCTCCCCAAAACAGGGCGAAACTTTAGATTTATCATAACAGAAAATAATTTCTCTCAAAATTCTGTAAAATTTTGGCAGCGCTTCCCGTAGGAAAAGTGTCTTTTAAGAAATTTCAGGTGTCAAAAAATGACTAACTCTTTCAGAGCTGTAAAAAATTTCGGCAGCACTTCCCGTAGGAACAGGAGACTGCCAAGATTTATACAAAGCTGAAAATGCAAAGAGAAAGTACAACTATATTTGGGACTAACTTCTGACACTCACTTGATAGTTAGAACTGAAAATAGTTTACACGATCTCCTCTTTGAAGATGGTATCGTGAGCTATCACCAGTCTTAACTTTCAGTAAGGTCAGTCCTATCGTATGTAAAGCTTCCCTCTCATCATCCATCTTACCTACCTATAGCTCCAACACTCAGCGAGCATAAAAAACGACTAAGCTATCAAAAAATAATACCTTAGAGATAAACCTAAAAGACATACATAGGTGAGTGCAACAAACATTTCTTACCAACTCTCAGGTTCCTTTCCAGGTCACATAGTTCGTTAAAAAACCTTGTGATTTTTTTTTACATTTCCTTACATAAGACATAGGATCAGCCAACCCAACTTATGGATGTGACTGACCTGTCAGTTTATATGAGTAGGTCACACTAACTTATAGTACCCTAGTCTAGTAGCACAGTTTATGAACCTTGTTCCTTTGGCACAACTCACAACTCTCAAAATACTTGATTACATCCTCTCTTATCTTAAACGAATAAAAGCGCTGCATGAGGGCAACATAGGTCTTTAGGAATCCAAAATGACCACGAGCATCATGCAATTTTGAAAGTAGATAAGTTATGATTTTTTGGTTGTTGGGGATACACAAACGTCCCTCCCCCTTGCTGATCGTGTACAACAACCTTGGGGTTAAGGCATAGCCAGACTCATAATTGGGGTCAGTTTGGAGATTCTTAACTTTGGGATTAAAGATCGGGTCTTCAGTTACTACATCTGCAATGATTTGCCTAGTAGAATCCCCAGATGAGTTAGCATACACAATGACAACCACTTTATTATAGCATTCTTTCTTATGCTTCAGTTCAAAGGCAAAACCATCTATAAACTGCAAGAACCTCACCAATTTGTAGAACTCCCCCTGAGTGGTCACCAGTGCAATGTAGAATGATCTCAATAGATTTTGAAGTGTTTAACCGGTCAGAAGTATTTCCACTGTTTGAGGGCACAAACTAAAACGTACAATTTCTTCTCATAGGTAGATGTGTGAGGCATTGCACTTTGATCTTCTTACCTGTAAATTCCATTATTTTAAAATCAATCCCATCATCTTGTTGCGAATTGCACCTACATCATACTGACTTACATTTATGGTCAATACAAATGATGACAAAGTAGGGTCAAGCAGTTTGAGCATAGGTGTTCGGGTAAGGATTTTCTTCAGTCTGGAGAAAGTCAACTAACATTTGGGTGCTCATTGTAGGGGACAACCTTAGCCAACAAGTTAGTCAGGGGCGTTGTCGAGCGAATCGGTCCTGCACCTCACAAGGGCAGGATTCTTCTGACCGCGTCACGCAGGAGTCTGTGTACCTCGTCATGATACACATGGAGCTTCCGTAAGCCGCTCCGATCGAGTGCACCAGCCATAACTCTCGCGAGCCTCTGCGACAGGATAGTGTCAACGCGAGGCACGATTTACCTTCACCTGTGAGAGTTGTCACCTCTTTCGGTGGGTGTATCCCTGTCGAGCTACTAGTCCACAGTATGAAAGCTAATCAGTTGCAATCGCAAAGGCGGACCAGCCGAGGGCGTTTCTCGTTCGATGTTGCATAGGGGTTACGTGTTGTTTTATGCCTCTATCGAACCCGCACACGAACCGACGCACTGGGGGGATGAAGTCCCAAGCGTGACGAGTCATCAGTCGACATACCACGCGTTACACCACAATACTCACACACATGAACGACACAAAGCAAACAACACAACAACACTTCTAGGATGCAGAGTCCTCCCATTTTGACTAGTAATGCATGAATACGCAAGCAGTCATAATGATGACGTACTATGTAGTGCCTATAATCAAGTGGTCAATCGTGGATCCGAGTACCGCTTATGACACTCAAGTGTCAACTTCGAAGTATCGTGAGGGTCGACCCCTTAACAATATTACATGGCTAAAGGAACAGTCGTTAGCCCCCCACGGCACCTTCGACCCTTACATTGTGTTCCGGTAGGCAGGGCAAATAGGCTCTGCGCGGGGGTGATCCCTTTCGCGCGGAGTCTAGGACATGGGATGTCGTGGACAAGGACCTCAAATCCAGACCCAAAACCAATGTCCGACTAAGAAATTTTAAGAAGCAAAGCGGTAAAGGAAGGGAGTCACCTTTCCTCTTTCAATCTCAGTCCCAATTAAACTTTTAAGTGTAGGTTTTTAGGCCACGCAAACACTCAAACATAGGTATGTACGTATATATAGAGGAGAATAAATATGTGACGATTATTTCTTAAAATCACATTGAGACTCCTCTCATTCATATATATGTATGTGATCGCAGACAGTAAAATCCAAAGTTTGAACCACAAAACATGCATGCAATCACATCAAAGAATCAACCAAAAGTCTGCATACTACACAGGGTCAATTTAACCATTCTCTATACTCATACTCCTTGCTTTAGCCATGCAAACCCCAACCTTCGTCCAACCATCCAAAATAAGTACTCAGTACCTTTGTTAAATGACCATGCAATAAAAGTCCGAGTGAAAACTTTAATAAAACAATTAAAATCACCAGGCTAAAGCTTTTAGGTTTGGTATTCGAGAGTGGATTGGAGTCGAGTCGTAAACCAACGAATCAACAACCGATCTGTTATCAGTGATAACAAAAGATGATTCTCGTGGGATCAAGCTGAATCTAGCCCAAATTTTGAATCAAACGATCAAGAGGACATGTAACACATGACAGGTCGATTGCCAAGTTAAACCTATAAGTCCATAGAGAATAATTTTCATATCACGATCTCACTCATAATCTTTTTAATTAACTAAGCATGAATCTAACTCTAAGCAAGCGCTTAAAAAAAGGTAGATCCTTACAAAATCTCCCTTATGCAGAGTGGATCGTCAGAATCGTCACTTGTCAAAATGTAATTTTTTTTTTCTAAACTAAAAAACTTTCGGCAACGTTTCTCGTAGGAAAAGTGTCTTTTCAAAATTTATACTTGATTGAATATGAAAAGTGAAATAATATTTAACTCTCAAAGATCAAATTTTGTCTAACTCTTTGAATTAATAAAAATATGGGAAACATCTCCTTTAGAAAGGTAGACTTCTCGGATTTTATACTAAGTCAGATAACAACTCAAAAACTACACTTGAGTTCAACTTAAAAGAAAATTCAACGAACCCCTTAGGTTTGTAGAAATTTCGGCAGCACTCCCTTTATGAAAGTGTTATTCCAAGATTTATACAAAGGTAAGTTCAGAATCTGAAATGATTTTAACTTCTCAAGGTCCAACTTTGTCTAATTCCCTGAATTAGCAAAAAATTGGGCAGCATTCCCTTTAGAAAATGAAACTTTTCAGATTTTTACTAAGTCATATATAAAATTTAAACAAGTTGAACTTTGAAAACTTAAAATTTGAATAACACCCTGTTTTTTTAGAAATTTTGGCAGCGCTTCTCGTAGAGAAAGTGACTTACTAAGATTTATACAAGACCAAGTATAGAAAAAAATCTCATAAAATGCAAAAATTGACTCAAGTAAAATAAAACCTGACTCATAAAATGCAGGAAATGAAACCAACTCCTATAGCTCTAGCACGTGACGAGCAACTAAAACTACCTATCAGACTGAAACTCAGACTAAGTAGTGATCTCACTAAGTCACATGCAATGCCAAACCACATTGGTAAGTACTCTCGCCAATCCCCAAGTCAAATCTTCATAGATTAGTTCGTGAAACCCTCTTATCCCTTATACCCAACTTACATATGGCATGGTGCTAGACCATTCAACTTAGAAACAATGTCTAGTATGCCATAGGATATACATGAACAAGTTGCATAACTATTTTTCTCTTCTTTGAGCGTATGACTAGACCATTCAACTTAGAAACAATGTTTAATCGTCATGAACTGTTTAATATCCAAAGTTTAATAATTTATTACTTTGTTATCAAAAGAAATGAAAATATGGGCAGGGAAGTGAACCATTGAACTTAGAAACAATGCTCAACTTGCCCTGATTACGTTCAATTATATTTTGTAGTTTCCCTTCTCTTCTTAGCGATATGGCTTAGCGTTGGACTATTCAGATTAGAAACAATGTCCAGCTGTCAGTTCACATGCAAATATAAATAAAATATTTTTCTGTTACACTCAGTTTAATATTTATGCGTGTGGCTTCAGGTTAAACCATTCATCTTAGAAAGAATACTTAGCCTTAGACAAAAACATCCTCCACCTGAAATAAAACAAGAGGCTGAACCATTCATCTTAGAAACAATGTTCAACCTATCCCTAAATCATTTAAAGCATTAAATTGGATCTCTTAGCCCAACTTCAAGCAAAAGCCCAAGAAGAAAGAGACAGACCAAGTCATTCACTTAGGACAATGTTTGGTCTAAAAATCAGCCAAGCAAACTCACAGAAATAAACACAGCAACCAGGCCACGCAGCTTAGAAACAATGTGTGACCCTTCAGAAAACAGTCAAGTAAACATAACCCTGGACCATTCAACTTAGAAACAATGCACAGTTCTTGGTTGATCCGATGAAATGCATGCAAACTGTCTTCCTCCCACCTTTCCCCAGTTCATCCCTTGATCTGCTATTAGTCAAAATAAATAAATAACTCAAGTTTCACTCTCACACATTCGTTTTTCTGAATCTGACTAGATCCTGAAAAGAAAGTAAAAATCGTAGGGGAACACATGCTGTCTCTTATACACATCTAGATGTGTATAAGAGACAGCCTTTCCCCAGTTCATCCCTTGATCTGCTATTAGTCAAAATAAATAAATAACTCAAGTTTCACTCTCACACATTCGTTTTTCTGAATCTGACTAGATCCTGAAAAGAAAGTAAAAATCGTAGGGGAACACATGCATACAACAGTCAAACTAGAGGGAGATAGTCAAACAGGGGCATAGTGAGGTTATATAACCAGAAGGTGGTGTACCTTTCAATTCCCTGGCTCTAGAACCTCGCCCAGGTTTCGGCTAAGCTCCCGCAATCAGTGGGTAGAGTCCGCACAGAGTCTTGCTGCGGTCTTACGGGTTAGAATCCCGCCTGTTGCCTTCCCCTCAGAACAGGACTAGACTTTGATTAAGAAGGGCAAAAAGAGGAGTTTTATACTCTTAGATACAAGAGGGGTGCTCTCAGACTCACGCGAGAGAATCTTGGTTCCTTGAATCGCATGAGGGCCTCGCAATAGTGGCCAGAACACAACAGCATCTTCGTCAACCAAAATCAGACTACCAGTTGTGGATTCCCTAACGACTTGAAACGCACCAGATGGAGTGTGTGCGAATGTTTGATCGTGCAACTTCTACCAAGCTCTAACAGACCTTCAGTCCGCAATTAGACCTGCACTTTCTCTGTCGGTTCACTGCTGCTTAATCAATAGAAAGTGTAACGCTTGGCAGACTGAGCCGTACTATAGACATTAGTGGTCTGCTCAGCCATCAGTCAACCCGTAAGCAAAGTGGACAACAAAAGACCCTACACCAGTTGTTACAGTTGTCCACACTCCTTGACCACCTCAACAATCACTCCCCCGTCTCTTTCCTTCTTTTGACGTTCAAGCTGCAGTCTAGTAACTAAACTGAAGTTTCCGAAGTTGCCGCCCTCTGGAGACAGCCGCCCACCTAAGTTGGGTCGTTACCTTTCCTCACCTGATCCCCTACAACCTCATGTTTCTCCATCGGTCGAATGACGAGACTCCGATCCGTAGGTAAGTCCCTTTTGCTTGTTCGTACTCGTGTTGTCGCTGTCGGTAGGACGAGATGCGCATCTGCTAATGAGTGAGCCTCCTTTCCCCGACTATAGAATAAACAACGCACACACTGGTGGGTAAGTCTTCACCCCTTTCCAACCGTTTTCCCCTCACTTGGCTCTCCTTTCTTCGTTTTGCGTACTCCCGCTGTTTTCGCTAATATTCCTTCACAGTATCCTGCCCTCGCAAACACCCTCACGTGGACAAACCTCTGACCCTGCAATCGGGTCCTCGTTTCTTCCTTTCTTTTCCATTTATTGCTTCGTCGACTAATCTCCTATTTTATTAACTCGACCAACCTAATTTCTGCACACGCTCCCCTTCGACTATTCTGCTCTTCCCCTCCTCATCAGCTATGCCTCTTGACATTTTGGTCGATTATCCTTGCTCAACCTCCCTGCTAAGGAAAAATAGAAACTTCATTCAGCAAGACTGACCTGTCACAACCCCTATCAAGCTTCCTTCAGTAATCACTTAACGATGTGAACTTAAAAGATATTGCCACTGTCTCTTTCGAATCCACCTTAGTAGAGCATGCTTTCCCTATAAGACTTCCCTCACATTTCAAGAGGACATAACCTTTTACTTTATAGTCTTCAAGTCAGGTAGTCAATCAGATAAAAAAATAAAGACTAATATATTAATAATATCCGCTTAATAAAGATAGCATTTTCACCTTTAAAACAATGTTTCACATACTCCGCCTTATAAGTTGACTAAAGTTTTCCTTACATGCCTAATTTCTCTCAATCCCATCCCCGGATGTCGTTCGACCAGGGACAATGGTAGGCAACCATCATCCCCGGCCATAGCGTCGCTCGACCTCGATACCTGAATCTTTTTTGATGAAAGGCCGACTCTGTAACCAATAGTGCTAGGCCAAGGCTGGGTCTAGAATTAACGGGCACCTAAATAAACGAATATTGCTCGACGCGTAGATCTATCAGAATGTTTTCCAAAGTCATATTGTTGTCGATGCGTTCTCCATACGTACGCACAAGTTAGAAGTAAAACACAACAATCACGAGACAATCTTTTTCATCATAACTTAATCAGAAACTAGGTTACCAATGGTCTGGAGACTGGACGTCTCCCCCGGACGTCAGGTACCCCGTCGTCCGGATTTTTGGACGACGACTTTTTGACACTAAAATATATAGATATATATAGATATATATCACAGTGTTGTGCATGCCTTAGAGACCCCCCACAAAAAGTTTCAGATTTTTCTAGGCATTTGGTGATAGGATGGTATTTGGGAGGGAGGGGGGACGATGGGTTTTGGTGGGGAAAGGAGGGGTATAGGTGGAGACTGTCTCTT
>BFEA01000237.1:1587346-1607480 GCA_003427395.1 Chara braunii
GAGAGAGAGAGAGAGAGAGAGAGAGAGAGAGAGAGAGAGAGAGAGCACCTAGCATGAGTAATAGAGATGAGGGAAAGGTGATCGCAAGCTATGGCAAATGAAAATGGCCTAGCAGCGCGATCATGACAAAAGGAATGCAGCGGCCAGCGTACATGTTCCACAAGTCTCTTGAACATAATAACATTTACAAAATTTTATTTTCCCTTTTTTTTCCACCTCCATAAATGACCGTTGTTTTATGGTTTCTCACCGCCAATATTTTCTTTTTTTCCCCTTTTTTCCTTCGTCGACAGTTTGCAACATTATTTTTTTTTGTTGCGACCCTAGACATGTTGTTCAGGCCAATCCGACCGCAGTCTCGAAAAGAAAATGCGAGACCCTGCCCGCTGGTGCCTAATGGTCCCCTCCGCCCCCTGCCAAACGTGGTGTGAAAGGCCCGAAAAGACATTTTATGGCCATCGAGAGAAGGGGAGACTTAATGCATATCATGAAGGAATGTACCATTATTAATATATGTGTATTTTTGAAATTGACGACCCAGAGTTAGCATCATCAAACTGACCACCACCAGTTAAGTCAGACTTATTTTACTCAACTCCGCATACGCAACCAACCTATCTCTATCATATGACCCACATAGGACCCACATAATTATGAGAGGAGGATGTTCGGAATTGGAGGTCTATCTCTATCCTCAATGCGCCAAACAAGATCCCGGGTAAGGTTATGGCATCCCCCTGAAGGAAGTTCTGCTACTTATTATGGATTGGACTTAGACGGGGTTCGTGTCGGGATGCTAAATCCTATTGAACGTGATCCTGGCATAACAAATGCTTGCGGAGGACTTATGTTCAGGCTGAGCCAAGGCTTTCATCTCCATCGATCGGGAAAAGACATATGATCGGGTTAGATAGGAATACCTCCAGCAGGGGATGGCAAGGAGGGGGATAGGGAGAATTTATCGCCACTGGGTGAAGTCTGGTGAAGGGAGCCATGATGGTGATGCAAGTCGACGGTGTCAGGTCGGATAAGGTGAAGGTGACCAGATTTGTGCGGCAAGGGTGCCCGCTGTCCTCGACCCTTTATGTCATTTGTATAGAAGTTATGGATGATATTCGGAGAGCAAATGATTGGCCACTCGCCATGAAACTCGGCCCAACTGAGGAATTGCAGACCACGACTTTTGAGGATGACTCAGGCGCAGTGATCGCCCCGACAGCTCACCAATTGGGAATCCTCAAGGAGGATCTCGATATCTTTTGCAAGTATTCGAGTGCGCGGGTGAAGTGGAGGAAGTCAAAGGCAGTTTTGTCTCTGGGGTTGACACACCGGAAGGATAGCACATCCTGATAGTGAACGAGGAAGATAGGATGTCCTTTTGGGCGCCAACTTGATACTAAGTTTCGGGGGAATAAAACAAATGGCGATCAAAGCCACGACAACGGTGACCCGACTAAAGGGGTGGAGTAAGGGGCCGCATGGGGGTATTTGGGAAAACTCTTATCATCAAGAATTTTGTCCTTGGGACCATGTAGTATGCGGGGGCAAAGCATATGCCAGGTAAGTGTACCTTCAGGTACTTGAAGAAGGCAATATATGCACACCTATAGTCAAACGACGCGGAAGCACAATACTCTATTTGCAGAGTTGCCTAGACTAAACTTATCTAGCCGAGGCGGTTTGGGGGACAGGACCTATTGGATTCAAAACAACAGATTATCACCCTGCAGTTGCTCCAGCTCCTTTGGTACCTGCTTGAAACAATAGGGGTTGTCTGGTAGGAAGTTGCCCGGACATACTTTGCCTATGCGCTTCAAGTGTCGAGAGAGACAGTTCACGTTTGTTTGATCAGCAATACAGTAGTAGGCCACATTCGTAGAGATACAGTGTGGGTAACCAGATTGGCATTGTGGAAGAAGATACAGTTAAGTTGCCGCATGCCAACAGCGACCGACACTGTTTATAACCAGTTGGTGTTCGACAACAAATTTATTTGTGATGAGGTTAGCGACCCCTACCCCTGGCAGGGCCCTCGAGTGACATTTTGATGGAAGTGGGCCGAGTAAGGAGAGAGAAGGTTAACAACAGTCGTATTTTTTATCACCACTTCAAGACACCCTTCACCACCTCAGGATGCAGCTTGCCTAAACAGGTGGTTTTCAGGGTCTTCGGACCTTTCACCACTTCATGACCATTCAGGTCTAAAAATCCTGAATGGTCGTGAAGTGGTGAAAGCTCCGAAGACCCTGAAAACCACCTGTTTAGGCAGGCTGCATCCTCAAGTGGTGAAAGGTGGTTTTCATGGTCTTCGGACATTTCACCACTTTAGGACCATTCAGGATTTTCAAACTGCCCAAAACTCTCACTTGACCACTTCAGGACACCGTTCACCACTTCAGGATGCAGCCTACCTAAACAGGTGGTTTTCAGGGTCTTCAGACCTTTCACCACTTCAGGACCATTCGGGATTTTCAGACTGCCCAAAACTCTCACTTCATAATTTTCATTCCTGAATTTTCAGCTACCCGATAACCGCTTGTGAGCAAGGAATTTATAAGGTGTGCCACTTATGGGATGAAAGGCGAAAGGATTGACGCTCTGACAACGACATGATGGGAACCTTACAATAACGGATGAGACAAAGATAAAGACTGCAAGATCTGGGAGAATCCATTCCCCCCCGTTGAGTGAAGCTGCTCAAGAAGGATGAGGTAATAACGGGCGAATGAGTGAAAGGGAGGGAAGTGTCGAGAGCCGAGATGATATACAGGGTAGAATGAGTGGTGGCGGATGAGAGGCTGAAAGTTATCGGATGGTGGGCGAATTCGAGCTACGACGGCCCGGGATCTGCGGTGCAAAAGATTATTACTCAGGGAGGGAGGTCCCCCAAGGTGGTGGACATAAATATGTTCGAGACTGTGGCGGTCTGCGAAGGAGGAAAGAAAGGGGAAGAAAACGGCTCGCCATTTCAGCTAGCAACAAGGAAACAGGACCTCACATGGGACCCTAAAGAGTGGGAATAGTTGGCTCAAAGACTGCAGACGAGAACGGTCTCGCTGGAAAACTTATCAACGAAAAAACGTTTACAACTCTCTGCTGGAGCAAGTGGATATTAGTGGAGAACTCAAGGACCAGTGGGTGAAATTAGCAATGTGCCATCTTGGCAGCCCTGCCCGATAAGAAACAGGCTGGCCAGTTATGACAAATCTACCACCTGATGATCCAGATAGCACAATGGCTGATACTCAGGAACCGACACAAGGATTAGGAATGTGCTGCGAGGTGTGGGAAAATGGAGACGGTCCTCCATCTATTAATGTGGTGTCTGATAGTCTGGACGTTCTGGGAATAGTGGACGATTAACATAGTCAATGACTCACCGATGAATGTCACAGAAACGGACGGGCACCGATGAAGGTGGATAGGTCCAAAAAACAAAATATGTTGACTGCTGAAACAATACGGGCAGCGGCATTATGGGCCATGTGAACCCTGCAGAACGAACGATCTAGATAATAAACAACTTCACCACTTCAAGAAAATATTACGCTGCTGGAAAACATTATGCTCGCCCTAATGGCCGACCTCCGGAGGAACTGCCGCAAAAAGGAACAAAGAAAATATGTGTTCTGGGAAGATGGAGCCCGTACCCACAACTACTTGATTGAGACCTCCAGATGGGCCGAATGCAATTCGGCCCGGTTTTAATGAGCAGAGTGCTAAGACCCGGGGACGATGAAGCCTTATCTTAATTTTTGTATACCATAGTTAGAAGGGATGGGCGAGGTTTACGCAAATAGGTGTATTATAATGGGTAAGAGGGGGATAGGTGTACCATAATTGTATTACAGTATAGGGTTTAAAGGGGTGTGACTACTAATAAAGAGGGTAAGAAGGTTAAATAGGGTCATGAAAAAAATGGTAAAAAAAATGTTGGGGACAAATCATGGTAATCAGAAAGACATGTGTACTGCACAAGTAGTTACTAACAACCTACTGAAATGACATGAAATACTTCATGTCATTTTAAGAGTTTTATATAGTTTTGACCCTTTTGTTGTTGTTGTTGTTGTTGTTGTTGTTGTTTTTTTTTTTTTTTTTACCTGTTTTTGTTTTGCTTTAAACCACTAGTACCTTTGCCGCGTGGGAAAATTGTGGGCCTCAGGTGGATCTCCGACCTTTTCGGAGGCCGAATTGAAACGTCATTCGCCGACCAGATTTATCAATGGCAGTCGTTGGGCCCAGTCTCAGAATTTTGAGGAGCTTGGAAACACTGCCACTTTTTCCTATTTTCCCAACACTGGCGGAGCACAAGCGGTTAACGGGTAGCTGAAAATTCAGGAATGAAAATTCTGAAATGAGAGTTTTGGGCAGTCTGAAAATCTCGAATGGTCCTGAAGTGGTGAAAGGTCCGAAGACCCTAAAAACCACCTGTTTAGGCAGGCTGCATCCTGAAGTGGTGAAGTTAGAGTTTTGGGCAGTCTAAAAATCCTAAATGGTCCTGAAGTGGTGAGAGGTTTGAAGATCTTGAAAATCACCTGTATAGACAGGCTGCATCCTCAAGTGGTGAAAGGTGTCATGAAGTGGTGAAAGGTCCGAAGACCATGAAAACTACCCGTTTAGGAAGGCTGCATTCTGAAGTGGTGAATGGTGTCTTGAAGTGGTGATGAAAAATACGATTGTTGTTAACCTTCTCTTTGACGGAGGTACTAGTGGTTTAAACCACCACTCCCCCCGCAATCCTGAAGTTGATTTTTCGGGGAGTTAGGGCCGTGAACGGCGGGGTCGACGACCAAAAGAAATAAGTAAATAAATAAAATTTAAAGTTGTAAAAAAGTTGGCGCACAATTTTCAATTTCAGGCGTTGCATTTTTGATCTTTTTTTGTTTTTTTTTGGAAAAAAAAAAACAAGCAGAAAAAAACACACGATGAATCTTGCAGCACAACACAAAAATATACACCACAATCATCCATGAGTGTCAGGGGCAGTGGATTGAGGCACGAAATGGGGTGACACTTGCAGTTACATTTTCGTTTTTTTTTTCGCAGAGTATAAAAAAAAAAAAAAACAARAAMGAAGTGAGGTCGATCTTGTACTATCGATAGGCAGAAGGTGAAATACTAATATCGGTCTATCGTTCGGACTTTACGACGTCGAGGGTAGCAGTGCTTTAACGTTGTTGCGTGTCACTTCATGTCATTTGAAGAGTTTTTTGTTGGGAGGCTACAAACCTTTCAAACGACATTAAAATGGTTGAAGCTTCTGAAAAAGATCTCAAGTTTCCCCGTCCAAATGGTTGGACGGGAGCATTTGAAACCACTTGCAAATTTTCAGACACTTAAGGATATTTCAGAAGTTTCAAGTTGGAAGACGTAAAACCTCTTAAATGACCTTAAATCGTTGAAGGTTTTGAAAATGATTTCAAGTTCCCTCATCCAAATGTTTTGATGAGAAAACCTGAAATCTTTTTCAGATACTTCAACAACTTCAAGTCATTTTAGGAGTTTCGGGTACGGAGACCTGGGTTCGTGAACATGAGGTGTGAGTAGGATTGGGAACTAGAGGCATTCGATCAAGAAAGAGACAACATTTTCCTATGTATTACATTAAATAAGAGTGCACATACCAGGGCTCGAAGAGCAAGAAGCAAGCAATGAAGTGGTAATAACACCTGAAGCGCAATCTGCGTTCTCGTCCAACCTGACAGTTGGAATCTCATTTCCGAATGAGAGCATTTGATGAAACCGGTGAACCATTTAGGTTGAATGAGACATAAGGCTCGTAGTACCTAACTAAGTGAATCAACAGACGAAAATGAGCCTAAATCGACGTACTTAGTTCGTCGCACACTCAAGGTCAGCGAACGAATTGGGCGTTCGAACTCTGAAATTGTGTGTTGGGGGCAACAACCGCATTTGTACTCGAGCTCAGTTAGTAGAGTGCCTCGTTTATACCGAGAGAGTCAGCGGTTCAAGTTAGTTATTACTCAAGTGAGATAATAACTTAGTTGGTTAGAGTGATGGTCTATCACTCCAGAAGTCGCAGGTTCAACCAATCCTCAGAAACGATGATATGATATTATATGCGATGTTTTTTATGAGGATGACATCCGTTGTGTAGCGTCGGAGTTACATTGCTAATATTGGTTATATTGAAACCTCCTAATTATAAACCACATAAGGTCGGAGACGTTCCATAACCTAAACCTTTGATTTTTTTTAAAAATGACTTTCAATTTCGGACCTCAACACCCAGTTGCTCATAATGTTTTAAGATTTGTTTTGGAAATGAATAGAGAAGTAGTGAAACGTGCAGAACCACATATTGGTTAACTTCATAAAGGTGCAAATCAATTAATTGAATATAAATTTGATAAAACCTATCTACCGACTTTCCCTTATTTTGATCGATTAGATTATGTTTATATGATGACACAAAAATATGTTTATACGTAAGTTGTAGAAAAATTTTGTAATTGATAAGTATCATTATGATCTCAATATATATGAATTTATTTTGTCAGATTACCAAGTTTTAAATCATCTACTTGCATTGACCACCCATGCTATGGATGTAGGAGCTTAACCTTTTTTCTTCGTTTTTTTGAAGAACGAGAAGAATTGTTAAAATTTTATGAAAGAGCTTTGGGAGCAAGGATGCATTCTAGTTATATATGACCAAGTTGAGTTTCACAAGATTTACCATTGGGTTTAAGCGAAAATCTTTTTCTATTTTCACAACGATTTGTTTCTCGTATAGACAAAGTAGAAAAAATGTTAACAAACAATCGTATTTGGAAACAACGACTTGTAGATGTTGGTACTGTTACTGTACAATAGGTTATGGATAAACACGTCCACGAGCTCACATTATGGTGCAAAGCAAAAAATGTAAGATTACTGTCCATCCTTTCTCCATAGTGATATTTCAGCTTCCCACTTTTATTGATTTCACCCGCAATGACTTTTTTTTTTTTAGTTTCGGATACACATAAACAAAAATCAATAGTACTATAAATGTATCCTGCATAAGTATAAGGAGGATGTATATCCAATACGGGTCTTGTAGCACAGGGTTGAATTATTTTTGAATTAGTGCTTAAAAAAAAATTCGAAGAAAATGATTGCAGGTTGGACATAAAAGAAAACAGAGAAAAATTAAGCAATGCATTTTTTTAATTATAAGAGGGGCACCAGTCAACGCAACTTTTTGCAAGTTTGAAAACAAAAAACAAAACCATAAGGACTCAGAATCCAACACCATATTAAGAGACTACCTTCAGGATTCGACCAAGTTTTAAAACAATATAAAACAATGGTAATTAGATAATTTAAACTTGTAAAAATATGTAAATAGAGAAATAAGAAAAATCATAACAGAATAAAAAACTAAAAAAAAATAGATAGTTAAAACAAGAAAGTGAAGTAAAGAAAAAGGAGATAGAGTTTGTAGGCTAATGCATAAAAATGCTAAGAATGAAAAAATAATGACTTATTTCAATATATATATCCTTAGTACATTTTATTTCAATTTCCTATTAATCACTTGAACAATGACTCAACCGGTATTTGATTAAATAACTATAAAAATTTAGGATAAACTATCGTATTTCTGTAAGAAGAAAAATTAAATTTAACAATAAAAAACGAGTAAACATCAGAAAGTTTGATATCAACATAGAAACATATATTGATGTATCAAATTAACTAATACTATAAGGTTGATGCAAAGTGTTCCACCAATTTACAAAAAAAAATATTATTGGTATATTTATGAGACCTGTACAAACAAAAAATACGCTACATATGAAGAAAAAATAGTAAACATAGTGCAATACGAAAGTGTTTCAAGCATCCAAAACCCAAAAGGTTACCCACATAGTTTTCTTCAAAAAACTTTAAGGCACGATAGTGAAGAAGGTGAAAACACGACTATTTTGACACGTAGTCTTTATTGGTATATTTATGAGACATATACGAAAAAAAAGAGAAGCTTCATCTGCAAAAAAAATAGTAAACGTAATGTAGCTAAATAAATAAATAACATAATTAATACAAAAGTGTTTTAAGCATCATGAACTCAAAAGGTTCCCCACATAGTTTTCTTTAAAAAACTTTCAGCCACGAGAGTGAAAAAGGTGAAAAAATGCCTATTTTGGCACATAGTCTTTGAAATAAATGAAAAATGAGATGTATAATAAGTAGAAACAATACATTACTAATAAACATTTTAATGTAAATAAGTAAGTTTTAAGTGAAGATAGAGCTTTGTAGCGATAAAATAAATACGCGCATCTAACTAAATGTCATAAAGAATATGTATACCCGAGTTTGGTTGGTGGTGATTTGTATATGTACTTTGTTACAACCAACGATAATGAGAAAAATTATAATTTGATTCATCTAATTTATGAAGATTTCTTTTTTTTATAACAAATCATTGTGTTTTCAAAGCATCTCATATTTCAGCAAATAAAAATTGATCTTAACTTATGTTTTTTTCTCTCAAACATTGTCTCAACAAGACGCCTTCAAAAATCTACCAAAGAGTTAAACTTTCTTAACGACTCTTTGGTATAATGGATAAGACTAATTCGGAGGTTCCAGAGATTCTGAATTTTCTTACTTTTAAAATAGGTTTAACATTTTAAATCGTGTTAACAAATGTGTGATTAGTTTTCATTAGTTAGACAATATAAAGTTTCATAAACAATAAAAAAAAAAAAAAACATATATATGAATTATATAAATGTTGATAAATTTGTGTATCAATTGTTGTATATTGCAATTCTATAAAATCAAACCTAAACTAAGACAAATCGTACCTCCTACATAAGAATGCATGTACATAACACCACCAATGGAACTTGTCAAAACTCCCATTTAACAAAAAATAGGTTATGGACTTAGATCAACTAAATCATAAGGATAATTTTGAGTTATCGTACTCTATGCCCAATTGATTATTGGAACAATATTGATGTAAAATAACAATAAGAAGAATAATAGCACCTGCAATTATAAAAGGAAGTAAGAAATGAAGGCTGAAAAAACGATTATTAACCTAAATCATTTCAATGATGATATGATTCGACTTTCGAACCATACGTGAGAAGTGGTGAAACGTATAGAAACACGTATTAGTTTACTTCATAGAGGTACAAAAAAAAATTATATACAACCTTTGTCTTATTTTTATAGATTAGATTAATGTTTATATGATGACACAAGAACATGTTTATTCTTTAACTATAGAAAACTTTGTAATTGTGAAGTATCATTGCGAGCTCACTATATACGAATGTTATTTTGTGATATTAATCGGATCATAAATCATCTACTTGCATTAACCACCCTTGCTATGGATGTAGGAACATGAACTTTTTTTCTTTGAACTTTTGAAAAACGAGAAAAATTGTTAGAATTTCATGAAAGAGTTTCGGGAGGAAGAATGCATGCTAGTTATATATAACAAGGTGGAGTTGCATAAGATTTACCATTGGGGTTGCGAAGATTTTTTTATGTTTTCATAACAATTTGCTTCTCGTATAGACGAAGTAGAATAAATGTTAGCAAACAATCGTATTTGGAAACAACGACTTGTAGATTTTGGTATTGTTACTACACAACAAACTATGAAGTGGGGGCTTAGTGGGGTAATGTTACGAGGTTTAGGGGGTTTTTGACAATTTACGAAAAACATCACCCTACTATGTTCATGACAAAGTAACATTTGATGTACCCGTAGATACACGAGGATACTGTTGTAATCGTTATTGTGTCTGCATTGAAAAACTGAGATAAAATCTTCAAATAATTGTTCAATGCTTGAATCAAAATAAACTTTATCTCCCTTCACGCTGTCAAATGAATCAATCCATGAAATTCTTAATTCATCACTTTAAGCTTTATACGGAGGGTGTATCCGTACGGATCTTCTTCTATATAACCTGTGTAGAAGTATCAACAGGAAAATTTGGTGTATATTTAATTAACAACGGAACCAATCGTCCTTATTGTTGTAAAATTCGAGCACTTCGTTTTGCTAATTTACAATAGTTTTTTTTTATGTCGGAACATCACATGCTCGCAGATGTGGTACTATCATAAGTACTCATGATATTGTGTTTGGAAAAATAGATAGGTAATAGTTCGTGTCATATAATAAGTTTTCAATCAAAAACACACTTCAACTATCACGATTATCAATAATAAGAATAAAATTAAAATATGTATTTAGTTATTGTAGTCTTACCTCTACTCGATAGTTTAGTAGCATGCGTTTTTTGTTGCTTTCTTGGTTAAGGAGGGACTACCTTGGTAACAACGACTTGTGTTTAATTTTCTTCAGGTATATGTTTCATAACTTTTTATGAGGTTGCGCTGAGAGTCTATGCTTGTTATATTAAATTCGCACCATTAATTTTGTCATAAATGTTTAATGCTTCTTGAGCTTGTTGGAAAAGAGCAAAAAAGACTCGTGAGTTATTCGGTCAATTGGTAAAGTTCATGGATCCCGCCGAAACAAACATAGGCCAACTGGTAATAAATCCACTTCTGTCAACGATAGCAAAATCGGACATAGAGGGTTCGCACATGAGAAAACGTACAGACTGTCTTCAGGCAACAAATTCAATATATGGGGACACATCAGGATCCCAAGTTCGCAATTGGTTTGAAACTGGAGATCGCCGAAAAGTGCAAACATTGGGGGCGATTGAGAAACCATAGTAGTGATTGATGCCACACATCACAAAGGGTCTTATGGAGAACACAAATTTGATTGATCATTCACACGGCGTCCATCCAGATCGCAATTGCCAAGCCTCTACCGACTTACTTACAGTCGCTAACTAAGGACCTCCGTGAGAGTTGTATGCGAGGAAATTTGCACATATGGTTCAAGAAAGACTCTCTGATGCCTATCTATGTATGAAAACATCATGTATGCTATTTCACTCAAAGATTTAGTAGGTTGGGTAGCCTTTACAATATTTTTGTCCATTAAACCTTTGAAATGAGATGAAGTGGCTGAAACTTCTAAAAGCGGTTTCAGGTTGCGCCATCCAAGTACTCAACACTTGTCTCAGGCAACTGAAAATAACATAAAAATAGACGCATGTGTAAACCTCCTCTCGTGTACTGAAGAAAGTGGTGGGGGCCAATGTGGGTTTAAATAGGTTAAATACTCTTAGTAAAGACAAAAAAAAACAAGGTCCAGGAGTATGGGTGAGATGTAAAGGTAGAAAAATCGAAAGGTAGGAGATGTATGAGCGGTAAGACACTAGGATATAGGGATGGGGATACAAGGCAGAGGAACAAGGGGACGTAGGTAGACATGGTGGAGAGTGGAGCAAGCAACGTGAGACCTGAGGGTTTGACAAGGCATCCTCTCCTCCGTGCCTTAACCCCTTAGGGTTCATCCTGCAGTGTTTTTGGGTGCTGCTGGCAAGCTTCCCGACTTGCAGGATAAGCCCCCAATGACGGGAAGTGGATGGCGCTGTAGCAATCCCCCTCCAACAGGCGGCTCGAGCCACAAGGGTAGGCTATCTCTGTTTTTATGTGATCTCCACCTTTGCTTTTTATAAATTGATCTAAAAACTTTGCTTGTCGGTGATAAGCAAATGTATTGATTCTTTCAAAATAAAGAGGTTGGTCAAAAAAAAAAAAAAAAACACCCAGTACATATATGACCATCCACCCCGCATAGTTTGTTGAACCTTTCATTGTACTACCCACTGCACATGGTACCACACAACCCACATAATATCCCTGGATCCCCGGGATAGCACCTGGTCCAGATAGTGGTATAGGTGCATGCTACTCTTTTTTTGTACTTTGTGAGAGTTGTCCAGAACCATGTAAGCCATAAGATTGACTTCGGATTCCAACAGGGGATTTTCATTGTCTTAGTTTTTTTTTTTTTTTTCCAAGAACCAATCAATATATTTCAAAGACAGTTTGAGGTCGGGATCCTCACAATTCAACCCGGGTTTATCCTGGGAGCATTACCCAGTTTAGCTTACGAGCCATCGTTCGCCAAAAAATCCATTCAGCCCTCTCTAATTCATATCTCCCGTTATCTGTGACCTTTTCTAATCCTCTCAACTTCTCAAAATGTTGGCTATTTTGGAGGTCCTCGAGCGCCACCAAGGAAAACCCCAGGATCCCTTTACCTGTTCTACCGTCTTTTGTTTTTTAGTGATTCCCATTATAACCCCCAACGTCCTACNCCTCGAGCGCCACCAAGGAAAACCCCAGGATCCCTTTACCTGTTCTACCGTCTTTTGTTTTTTAGTGATTCCCATTATAACCCCCAACGTCCTACTTSTACCACACTAGTTTCTTTCTCTAGCCTTGTGTACTCATTTKTGCTACAACYCTAGTTAAGCCTATCTTAATCCCTTACATTCCTTACCTTTAACCACAATACTTGTTTTTTTCTAGCCTTGCGTACTCCTCTAAAGTATTGCAGTTAAAAGGACGTAGNATCTTAATCCCTTACATTCCTTACCTTTAACCACAATACTTGTTTTTTTCTAGCCTTGCGTACTCCTCTAAAGTATTGCAGTTAAAAGGACGTAGCATCCTGAAGTCAAAAGGCTAATCTCTGTGAAACTAATAATCATTATCCTAACCTACATCATGGCTCTCTTAAACTGACGTCCATGTTATGCAATGCCTAGCTTAATAGATTATAATGTTGGCGGGACAATTGTCATCAGGTCTTCTGTCGCTTCGTGTTGAACTCCCTATTGGGTCGCTTTAAACGTTCAGACAAGTCGTGGTGTGTTGTTTTCAATGTCTCATAGTTTACCCCCACCCAGACGTTTTCTTTTAAACTTGTCGACAATTTCTTGTTGCTTCGTGGGGTTTGTTTTGATGAGCTTTGCCACTTTGTTCCAATCTGCTTGATATATTTAGTATGTACTAGTAGGAGGTGAAGAAGAATCTTCCAAGCTTCCGACTGAGGAACCTGAATAGTTATAGTCTCCTTAGATCTTCTCTTCCAAATTATCCAAAGTGTGAAAGATCAAAGTTTCCGAAAAAAGGTTGTTTGCCAAGCCACATCTAGGGTTGGTTTTTGTAGTCCAGTTAGCCGTGTAATGATGTTACCTGGTAGGGGTGTTCCTGTTAGTGAAACCCACTGCTTCGATTCTCTTCCAAATCTTTGTCGCCTTTGAAGAAGCGAAAGCAGTGTAGTAGGTCTTCTGACGCCCTCGTGGCAAATATCACAAAGTTCGTCTGGTGGTTGTGTGGCCGCGTATGAAAGTAACATGCTTAGCCACTTGTTAACGGGTAGTGTGTGATAAAAGATGAGTCTTTGCATACTCCAGATGCGAGTGTTTCTGATTGCAAAAAGGACTTGCCACGAGATCTGAGTCCCAACCCCTAAGCCACCCGGTACATGCTTTTGCCATCTTCTTAAAAAATCGTCACTTGTGTTGATTGTTCGCCGCTGTAGTTTGCAGCCAAACTGGATTGTGTAATCGAGGATGTTGGTTCTGCGTTCCACCCCCGTTTGAGCGGAGCTTGTTTTCCATGCCCACTCTGCTGAGTCGAATTCGAGGTCTTGCGATTCTTTTGTAAGGTTGTAGTGTTCATCATCTTCAATTACCCTCACTTTCTTTGTTGCCGACTTCCTGACCGTTACTTGGCCACAATCGACCTGGAGACAACACACTTATGGTTTGTCCCGACTGTTGTATGTTGTGAATGAACCACAATGCCCAATCCGTTGTCGGACCTGTGCATTTGACAAAAGATAAGGCCACTGTCAGGATAACTTTCCATCTTCCCGTGGCCCACTCATCTGTTCCATGTGGAGGAGACGTGTAGATACACCTGTCATTCTGGGGGAATTGATCGGAGGAGGGTAGTGAGGTTATCTTGTAGACTATGGCAACCCTTGAGTGTATCTCGGAGTTCCAGACGAGTTTTCCAGCGGTTGTGCTGTTGATTCCATATGTGGCTGATTTTCCAGACTCCCCGCTCCAACTACTTGATCCAACGTCCATCCTAGATCATTAGTGTCCAAGGTTTATCACCTTGGTTCTTAGCCATTGGTTGTAGAAGAGAGGTTGACGTAAAACTTCTTTCCTATTTGTTGGTCAGCGAGTCTTGGCCGAGAAAATTTCCCTCCAAGATTTGATCAAATACATCCAGTAGAAGACTTTGAGACCAAGGGTTTGCTGGAGAAAAGATTTGTGTACTTTTAAGAGGTACCGAGAAAAGAAATGTCTGTCTGAGAGTCGTGTTGTTGTAGTTGGTGATGTTGTTGAAGTACTCTCCGACGGGCAGACCATGATTTGGACATCAGCCATAAGTATCCTCTCATGTTAGACGGGGAGGAGACCTTCGGTAGTTGTTTGATCATGTAAAGCGCCAAGGAAGTCCAAAGCAGTTTGTGGTTAGTGAGCAGTTTCACTATCCACTTAGTCTGCAAAGCTTTGGTCTGTGTGACTGGGTCCATAATTCC
This sequence comes from Chara braunii, assembly GCA_003427395.1. Lineage (NCBI taxonomy): Eukaryota > Viridiplantae > Streptophyta > Charophyceae > Charales > Characeae > Chara > Chara braunii. The sequence goes on from BFEA01000237.1 coordinate 1,601,826, forward strand.
CTGACCTCCTCGTCCTTTAGGTTGCGTGAGGTACGCCCAAACAACCTTAAGAATGGAGCTCGGGGTAGAAGGATTACCATTCCACAGATAAACTATGGATCGCGTTTTGAGAGCACTTTTCATGCGCGACTCTGGCGTCGAAATGGTTGCTGCATACCAAAGTATGGAAAAGATGGAAGCATTAAGTATCAACGCTCCTCCGAACACTTGTAGATACTTGACCAGTTGTCTAACTTGCGGAACATTCGTGTAAGCATCTCTGGCGCCATAGCACCGTCTGGTCCTGTGTCTGTGAGGTCGATGTCGAGGAACCACAATGGTATCTTGTAATCTTGCCATGTAAATCCTTCAGGTGTGATATCTTGTGGAGGTTGTCGTGTCGGACAGCCACCAGCCAGTGGTTTTCTACCAATTAACATTTATTTCAGCTACCAGTTGGAAGACGTGCATGGTGCATGTAAGATCTTGAAAAGAAGCATTGGAGGCTTTGATCAAGACGTTGAGATCATCGGTGAAGAGAAGAGTGGTGGGTAAGCTGACCTCCTAAGAGGGGTGAGTCGGTTCAGTAACTAGACGCTATATTGCCCGAATCCTTCCGCAAGAATGAAGCTACCGCCTCCATGGTTAAGAGGAAAACCGGGGCTGCTAGCGGATCTCCCTGACATACTGAAAGACTTAATTTGTATGGTGGAGGGAGGAAGTCATTGAGTTGCACTTGGCCGTATGCATGGCTGCACAATACTCTCACCCATTTGCGAAAACTTGGTTTAACACCCATCTTTTCCATACATTGCTGCTGAAAGTTCTCGTTGACCTGATTGTACGCCTTCTCAAAATAAAAAAGGAGTATGGCAGCATTGAGATTCTTGTCTAGCATCATAACGTTGTCAAGGATGAACCTCTCGGGGATGAATCCGGTCTGGTTAATGTGGAAGCAGCTCCAGGTGATATTACTAAACCGATTGGGCAAAAGTTCGGCCAGTACCTCATACACCACCGTGAGTAGCATTATTGGTCAGTAATTTCAGATATCTGTAAGGTCTCCCTTTTTGTATAGCAGTATGACAACTCCTGTGCTTATATACTTGCCTGTGCTTATGTACTTGCCCAGTCCTTCTTCATGGTTGACTGTGTTGAGAAAATTGGTGTATTCTCTCTCAAAGATTGGCCAGAAAGCTTGCCAAAATTCCTTCGATATACCAGCTTGTCCCAGAGTTTTGTTCAGTTGCAAGGAGTGCAGAGCTACCTTGATTTTCTTTGCTGTGATTGTTTTGTCCAGCTCCGCGGTTTGCTCCTGCGACATAAATTTTATTGAGGTGTGCATGGAATTTTTGTCGTGCTAATCGTACTTGGGCAGGGGGATGCTGGTCTTCCCTTGAGGTGTACAGCTCCTTGCCGAACTCTGCTGCTACGGTCAGCATCTCATGTGGATCTGACGTTGTGGTGTCGCCCTTTTGAAGCTGGTCTACGAGTTTGTTGCGCACGTTGGTTTTGATCTTCTGGAAACACAATTTACTCATCTTTTCTCCCTCCTCCAGTTCCTTGACTCTGGCTCGCAAACGTAGCCCTGCATCCTTCCAGTCCTTCCAATTCGACAACTGGCATTTCGCTGCAAAGAGGGCTTCTTCGAGGACTGTCTGTCCTGGTTGGGTTATTAAATTCTGCTCTGCTACTTGCAGGACTGCTTCTACCTCCTCTTTTGCCGTTCTCTGTGCTGCGATGATCATGGACGTCTTTGCCGAAGCACTGGACAGGCTTCCCACAAGCTGTGGAAAAGTATTGTTCCTTGTACCATATGCGGAGCAAGATTCGATGATGTGCTCTTTCATTACTAGAGTTTCCAGCAGTGAGTTATTAACTTTATAGAAGCCCGGTCCCCTTTTCGACGTCTAGGAGTCTATGTAGATATATGAATTTGTGATCCAACCACGCGGCGTATGGCAGCTAACCGATGCTCGTTCCTTGACCGCTCCTCGGAGGTTCTCTGAGATAAGAAAAAAGTCAATCCTGGAAGCCGAAACATGTTGACTGCGATTGCGTTTGAGTTAAGTGAAAGCTCTGGTTGTGGGCTGCCTCATGCAATAAGGATAGAGTAGTTGATGCTCCGTCATGAGGTTGTGTAAGGATGCCGCCTCGTCCCAAACCGCTCCTTCCATCCCGAAGCTCCTCTGGACATTCTATCCAAACCTTGGTCCAATGCTGCGTTCCAATCTCTCACCATTATCAGATGGGTCGGAGTGGTGCAACGGGGAGAAAGAGAGACTATGAGCTCAGTTCTCAGTTGCTGAGAACTGAGACAGTACAATGAAAGAAGTCGGAAGCGCTCTTGTTTGTAATCAAAATCCACTCTGTTGTCACTGTGGACTAAATCTAATTGCAGAGTCTGTGCTGCCATTGATTTGCAATGAGTAGGCACCGCAGTGGTAATTTTTTATATTCTTGCAATACCCCTTTCGGGAAAAAAAAAAGAACTAAAAAAAAACAAATTGTCCATTTTTTTTTTTTTTTTTTTTCTATAATGCCCAGCGCCACTGTCCAAAAGAACATGGCGGTTGCAATATCAAGGATATGTCGCCACTATACGTTTCTATATTTTCGGTTTTATAGTTCTCCCAAAACCGCATATGCCTAGCAATCCTGAAAAAATTTGGCAGACCAATTTTTCAAAATTCAAAATTAGACCCTCCTGAGCGACTATAAAAATAAGCCCCTCCTGAGCGACTATTCAAATAAGCCCCCCTGAGCGATTATTCAAATAATCCCCTCCTGAGCGACTATTCATCAGTATCCTGTCATGACTGAAGGAACAAACATTTGCACAGTCCCCAAAAGGAATAAAGGTATCGTCGCATGCATCTCTAACATTAAAGCACAAGTACATTTCACAGGCAAAAATCACTGATGTTGCCTGGCCACTGGCCAGCAACCCATCCTTCAGGGGCCATGCTATCGGACCTCTTTGGCTGGCATGACACAACGGTGTTGCCTGCTGGGCTGCAGCACAGAAATATACCGACCATGCTCAACTCCAAACACATAACACATAACTCATACCTGATAACCGCCTGGGGGGTGCACGGGGGGGATGGGCTGGAGGTTTTCCCTGGCAGGAATCGGCCCTGTGGCGAACTGGTGTGACGGTTACGGACCGATAACCCTGCCCCCTCGATACGACACTGGCAGGGGTGAAGAATAGCCCCATGCTAACCGATAGTCAACCGGGGGCCAAGGGGGGATGCGCCGGAGGTTTTCAGTGGCAGGAATCGGCCCAGTGGTGAACTGGTGCGACGGTTACGGATCGATAACCTTGCCCCCTCAATATGAACTGGATAACTAACTATCCGTGATGACACCGCAACCCCTAATACAAGGCAACAGTACGCTGTGCTAGGAACATGTCGCCCGGGTTGGGTCAGGAGGCTGCCCTAGGTAAGACCTTGGTCAGGGTAGGAGAGTACACACTGCCTGGGGTAGATCCGTGGAATGTTCGCTGTCTGACCAACCCAGGCTGATGCTCATAAGGAAAGTGCACAGGACGATCATGCTTGGCGACTGAAGTGCGACAAGTCTCGCCCGACAGTGCTTCAACTAGGGCTGGGAGGGATTGTCCTGGCCTAGTGCTGGTGCCTGCTACTGCTGTCGGGTATACCCGAGGTAAGGGTCAACGGTGCCCCCTGTAGATGGAGAAGCAGGGGTTAAGGAAGAGGAATGTTGAGGTAGGAATGGGATGGATAGTGGGGGAGGATCACCACCAAAAAAAAAAAAAAAAGTGAAAACAAAGTTAAAAAAACAATAGAGACTTCACTTTTAAGTCCCCCAAGTTGTTGTAATGGCTGGCTAGTAGGCATATGACAGGCCTGGCCGCACCTGACCATTTGATCATCCGGGTATATTGCCTAACTGGTCTCCTTTGCCCTCCCACCCTTACTCATCATCATGATCCCCAGCACATCCCTACTCCCAAGGCGCTACCTGAGCATACCCAAGGTCATCACCCACTAGCATTCTAGTGATCTTTGACCGGACAGCGCTCATAGGTATCAGGGCTAAGCAGGTTCTCACCTCCCTCCCCAGCCCTGATTATAGCACTATTGAACGAGCCATGTCGTACGAGGCACTTCGAGCACTAGGGGTTCACTTTTCAGGGAAGAGAACCAGTACCGCGCTGCACGACAGAAAACATACTGAGCACGCCTATGCTGGAAACATGAACTGTCATGAAGTAGATGGCAAGTTCTTTCTCGCATTAGTTTTTTCCTGAGCGCGAACAATAGCATCTCATGGCATAGACACGCAGCCTTTCGATTAGGTTCCCAACCATAGCCACACCCAAGTTCGTGCACTGAAGTCCTGGTATGAGTAAAGCCCTAGCACTTGTCTAGCTTGGTCACACAAAATGATCATGCTGCTCCAACACAGCAAACATTCTAAAAACCGGCAATATCAGGGGAAAGCCCGAAAAACTGTGCTCCAGCAAAATGATGCGATCGTGGACAACGAGACAAAAGTTCAATCCCAAGGTTGGCATCAGACAGAAACTTTAATGGAGAAGAGCATTTCCAATTCTATTACCACATCTCTGTATTGCTAATACTAGTACCCACTCCCTTTCTACCCCCTCCCCCCTCCCCCCTCCTACCTCGCCCCCCGGGACCAGGACACACACACACACATGCACAGATGAACAACCATGGACACACATGCACACACATGCACACACATGCACACATGCACCTCACACACATACAAAGATGTGCATGCTGATGGCAATGCACAGCTGTGGTTGGCACAATTATTGGCATCGCTCACAAATTACATTCTGTAATTTCTGTTTTTTTGTCCCCCCCCCCCCTCCAAATGACATGCTGTTCTTACTTGTGGTTGTGAGTTCTGGAGATCACCCGCCCAGAAAAAAAAAACAAAACAAAAAACAATTGAATTGTCACTAGATAGGAAACACGTAGGCTCGACTGCAACCTGGGTGGAAGTTCAAAGAATACATGTGTCAGTTGACGTGTTAAACAATACTTCTGCCAGTGTGTGTGTGTGTGTGTGTGTGTGTGTGTGTGTGTGTGTGTGTGTGTGTGTGTGTGTGTGCACCACATCAACGGCGGTTCAGCTACAAAGGGAACAAGAGCAGCTGAAGTGGCCTCCACTTTGAACCGGGAATGGAAACTGGCGCTAGACGTGATGTAAACATGGAAACAGTGTTGTTCCATTAAAAAGTAGCAGAGCGGCGACAGCAAGGGCAATGGAAACATCAACTGATATATCTGTGCATAGGAATAAAAAAAAGAGCGACAAAGTGCACCTGTTTGACGGAGCAAACACTTTATGGAAGGTGTAAAGCATAAACAGACCTGTTTGTAGCACACACATGGCATCACAGTACCCAATCACAAAATTACAGGAATGCATGCACAGACCTACCTGTTTCACTAAAACACCTCATTGCCGACACTTTTTATCCAGAAAGATCACAGGCCCTTCTCACAAGAACCCATCCGTCTGCTGCACTATGAATCACATCAAACAGGAACGACTTCTACGACAGGAATAGGCTCGCCGCCCTCGCTCCCAAAACAACACTGCAGGATCTGCACTCGACCGGTTTACTGATCATGCAATTTGTGTGTTTGTGTGTGTGTGTGCGTG
>BFEA01000237.1:1609406-1627748 GCA_003427395.1 Chara braunii
TTATCTTGCACTTCTCCCCCCGCACACACACACACATCAACTCGTTGGGCAAACAAAGATAAACAACAATTGCTAATTCCTTCCTCCTCACTCCCCTCTCCCACTTCCCACCACCTCTCTCTCTCTCTCTCTCTCTCTCTCTCTCTCTCTCTCTCTCTCTCTCTCTCTCATGGCCACTGGCACAGACACCTAATCAGAATGGGCAAGGATCGGAAAGCCATGGCATATGAAGTTCCCTGGCCAGCTGCACGCAAACCCTATCCCTCCTCAATCTCCATGCCCAGTCCCGACCGCAACACAATTTTTCCTTCGGCTTTCCTCCATCCGCATTCATCTGCGATGTACTGGAAAGTGTAAGGAAAGGAAACAGGTCCTCTTTGATGCAATCAGTCACCGCAATTCTACAAAGAACCCACAGTAGTGACGGGGTGAAAGTGTCCATATCACCAAAGCCCACTGGGTATTAACCGCACTTTTCATGAACTGACTGCATTCTCTCGGCCGCTTTACACAAGCCGGTACATGGCCAGTCATATACAGCGATACAGGGCTTCCCTGCCGCCCTCCTTCCCGCACAATCCTCTGCACAGACCACAGGGAAGATCATGCCCTTCCTGTATCAGACACACCATGTGACAGCCTCTCTACTCGATTCATTCACACTTTCGTCGAGGACTGATTGAACTGTTTTCCCTTTTACTTTCCTCTTCGAACTGATTTAGACTCCTTTGCTCTTCCTCTAAAATTAATGAATTACCGATTTCCGTTCCCCAGCCTTTCATTTTCTGCTAACGATTTCTACGATCATAATTTATTATATATTCATTTATGATCGATACTATAATAAATATCAAGAATTCTCTTTCTTTTCTTACGTTTTTTTTTCCCCTTTTTTCTTCTTGTTTTAAAACACTCATGCCCCATCTATTCCGGGAGGCGTCAGTCCGGTTACTCGTCACCGACAAGCATGGTTATAAACAATATAAAAGAAACGCAACATGAGGAGGAGAGGAGATGAGCAGAAAAGACAAAGTTCCGGCCACCCTTGTGGCTCTATTCGTTTTCTGCTTTCACTACTCAGTTTCCCCCCCCTCCCTTCGGCCCCCTCCCCGCCTCCACAATTTCTGGCTTGAGACGAGCAAACAGATCGGACAGTGAATCAGGAGAACATATTTGGTTTTTATTGTCATGCTACAAAGCATGCTTCTTTCTGCGACATGTGCCTGGAGATGTGTCTGAAAGCATTTCTTGAATGCCCGCTCCCTCAAAGCCTTTGCTCCCCCCGTTCCTCCCCGTCCACTGTGAGCTGGAGTTTGCAAATTGAGGCTTTTGGATCATCCCAGCTTTCTCATGCAGATTTGAGAGGCCTCATGGTCGGCGATCCCTCCTCTAGCAGTACCCGACGGTCACAAGACACCCTAAAACAAACAAAATTTCAAGTGATCTCATCATGCTGAAGACCTCATTGTTTGGAGCGAGCCATTCACCAGAGCACGGGATGCTTGTGAAATTCTTCCCTCTCCCCCTTTCCCCCCCCCCCCCCCTCTTTCTTTTGCCAATTTGGACCATTTCACGATTTATGTGTGTCATCCCCCACAAGTGGTTGGACCGTTGGGGCCACGCCAATCTTCTCTGTATTGTTCCAATTTTAAAGAACGCACCCAAGAACATTCTTTCAAATTCTTTGCCTCCATAAAATAACTCATAGGGTCATAGTAATCATTACTGTTTTGCATGCCTGACACAAGTGTCGTAAATCATAGCCACCCCTGAAAATCTCCACACAAATTTGCCCACACTCCATTCCACATATGCCAGCACATGGGGTGTTTCGTACCATAACTTCATACTAAGTTCATAGATGATACAGTCCATTTTCCGTACAGAACGGGTTTGAAATGGGACCCAGGACATGTAAGCGGTCAACGAACAAAAGGCTTTGGACTCGGAGCGTTATTTGAACTTATCTCATGTGCACCGTGTCTCAAACAAAAGGCTTAGGGGGATAAATTGAGCATCATCCCAGGATGCCTAGGGGGAGACATTATGGGCTAGCACAAGCGTCCCGCTGGATACATTGAGGGATGGAGCGATCGTCAAACAAACTGGTTTGGAGCGTTATGAACAGTGCTATGACCAGCAAGCAGAGGATGATATCGGTCCCGCTGAAGGTCCCGCTGAGGGATATTCAACTTCCCATAAGAAAACGAATATCGGTGTCCGCAACTTCCCAAAGATGACGTTCTTGCTCATGATGTTTGTTCTCTCTCTCTCTCCCTCCCTCTCTCTCCCTCCCTCCCTCCCTCTCTCTCTCTCTCTCTCTCTCTCTCTCTCTCTCTCTCTCTCTCTCTCTCTCTCTCTCTCTCCCACTTCCTATCACCGCCCACTCATCCGCGTTCGATCCCGCTCTCTCCCTCTCTCTCTCTCTCTCTGCCCACGATTGAAGGAACACTGACGCAAATGCTACATGCTATTGAATACGGACGTGTATCTATGTTTGAAGGAGTGTAAGTGCACACATTGCCGACTGCGATGCAATGTCTGTCTTTAACAGGGGACCAACACCCGAAATGAGAAACAGAGCCTGTCATGTACACGGAAACGACAAGCTACCCCACTACATGTTTTGGGAGAAGATGACATGAACTCGGAAACGAGTAGCGAAGCGGCCTCTTTATTTGCGGAGAAGGGTGGCAATGGACATGGGATGTTATCAGGGACTGGTCACGATGTAGGAGTTATCCAACCATAGTTCTGCGACAGCGGGAAGATGCAGAAGGGACAGAGATCAAGATGGTGACGAGGGCAATACTATAGCCCAAAGAAAGCGGAGTGGAGCAGAAGGAACAAATATGTCATGGGACGGGGAAAACATCAAGACAGGACCAGCACAGGAATGGAATAACCAGAAGGAATGAAATGGTGACACGCCCTGGCTCAGTTCGTAGAGCATGAAAGCGCCATTCAGGAGGTTGTGGGTTCGATTTCCCCCCGTGCCCAATCGAGCCCCAACAGCTCCTGAGGAGCGGTGCGTGTTCACCAGCTGAGATAGTCAGCTTTTCCCTCCTGGTTGGTTGGTCGGGAATGCCAACCGTTGCCAGGGGTTACGTTCAGCCCTGAGGGAGGCTCAACCATACTTGCGGCACACTTCTGCGGTGCGCCATGCGCAAATTAGTTATACACTCAATTTTACTTATTATTATTATTTTTATTATTATTTTTATAGGGGTGTGTGTGTATACAGGGGGGAGAGAGAGAGAGAGAGAGAGAGAGAGAGAGAGAGAGAGAGAGAGAGAGAGAGAGAGAGAGAGAGAGAGAGAGAGAGAGAGAGAGAGAGAGAGAGAGAGAGAGAGAGAGAGAGAGAGAGAGAGAGAGAGAGAGAGCAAAGGACCCCTTTTACACACATCAGAGGGCCCCTGCAGGTAATCTGAAGGGTCGTCGCAGCAAATTAGCGTAGACCCTCCACCAAATCGAGGCAGGCGCGGAGTATGAAGTGGATCAGGAGCTGGCCGAATATATACTCTAGATTCGAATTCAGGTCTGTGTTTCAGCAGTTATGGGTTGCTCACTTAGCTAGGCCCTGTTGGTCTCTGCATGTGATTCTCGGGGCTTGGCTGCACTACTCACCAAATGTGCAAAATTAGAATGAATCTTCTGCTAGAACATGGAGCCACACGCTGCCATCTGTTTTGTCTTTTGTGCATGTGGTTAGTAGAGCCCCTTAGGGCCACTGCATCTATTCCTAAGAAAAGGAAAACGAACAAACAGAAAATCACGTGCAGAGAGCAAGAGGTGACCCATAACCGCTGATACACAGACCGGAATTTGAATCCAGACGATATACTCTCGGCCCACTCATGCAGAACTGGAAGCCTAACGCCCATCTCTGCCTAGCGATGGGTTCTTGCCGATTTCGCTGTAGGGCACCTTCGGAAAAGAGACTGGACACAAATATGACATGCACACCCACACGCACACACATACACACACAGTTTTGGGGTATGACGTGGCCCCAACTGATAGGCCTCTGCACGTATGGCCGCAGAAGCCATTCCGTATTAGCGAGTCTGACACGCACAACGGTGCTCAAATCCTAGGGCAACTGCACCTCCGTTGAAGCAACCGCCGGGATGATTATAGAGCATTCAGAACATCCCTTCTCAGCCACATATGTAAAAGCGTAAAAGGGTATGCACATATGCAGACACTCTTTGTAGGGAGGTGGTCTGTGTCATCCTTGAGAAAATGTCGGCATGAATCATGGCAAGAGCCGTGAAGCGCTTGTCCCATAGCTCCCAGTGGTCAGAGGCATAACACGAGGACCATGTTGTGCATGCCGAGACATGGGCTGTTCCTCAAGACTCGCTAGACACCGGCGTAGCAACGAGCCCAGCCGCTCGCATGACAAATGATTAAAGAAAAACTGAATAGGAGGGTGGAAGGCAGGAAGAACGGAAAGGCGGACTGACAACCTTCAGATGTACTGTGTCAGAAATCTCCATCTACGCACATAACGACACATTAACAACTCCAGCTTCATCTATGTACACATGCATGCACAAATGTAAATCTACTTCCAAACAGATTCAGCCATCGATAACCCTTGTGCACTGAACGCATATGCTCATTAACAATGTAGATCATGGCATTACCCACTACATATTCATCTATAACACTGATGAAAATCTACAACAACTACTCCATGCCTAGTCCATCTTCATCTATACTACTGAATAAAAAATGTATAGAATTGGATGTGCCTCTGTGTGTGTGTGTGTGTGTGTGTGTGTGTGTGTGTGTGTGTGTGTGTGTGTGCTGTCATATTCGCTATACACTGAAAAAAAACACGACTGTGCCCGACAGTTTCGTTGGACTTTCACCGGCTTATCAGGAGGTTGAACCCCAACAGTCAGTCTGCGCAGGATGCATTTGACTGATGGATAAGGGCTCACCACATCACCCAGAGTTAGCCATACTCTTTTGAGAGGGAAATGTGGTCGACTTTACTCACACCAACCTTGTGTGTGTACGTGTGTTTGTGTGTGTGTTATTGATTTTCCCCACAATAGCGGAATAAGGTCGACTTTACTCACACCCAGATGTGGTTAAGGTCGACTTTACTCACACCCAGATGAATCTATTCATAATCAAAGCAGTTTTTGACTCTTTGTCCTACTGCAGACAACGAGAGCATTTGAGATGAGACAGTCAAAGTCCAACATATTAAAGCAATTTTATAATTATATAATTGTGTGCGTGTGTGTGTTAAACGTACATGCCACATGTGTGGCTACCTAATACTTTTGCGTTTCGACATGCCCCTGCCGGACATTCATTGGGTTTATCATGCTTTGAAGTATCGAAGCACAGCTACTCTGTGTGTCAAGGCTACCAACCCTCGGCTCCCACAATCCAAATCACAAGAGGGTTATTAGCCTATTACAAAAAAACGAAGCACAGATGGACAACGATAATAAATTCCCGGATGTTGCTGTGTTGATTCGGTTAGATTGACTGATTCTGGTCTGAATTAGCATCTTTATACCACCACCCAGAGTAGTCACGCCGACGGTCGGCGCCCGTGGATTGGTCGGGGGGGGACCAGCCGACCGTTGTACTGGTCGGCACCTACCGGTCGGGGGTCGGTTGGCACCCCGCCAATTTTTATTTGTTTATTTATTTTGGGTCCAGAACCCCAAATAACCCCATCAACACCCCCATTGGCCCCCTTAACACCCCCATACCGCCCCCTAACACCCTCATACCCCCCTTTAACCCCCTATAACCCCCCTATGGTCGGCCCGACTGGTAGGCGCCCCTACCGCCTACAGTAGGCGTCGGCGGTAGGCGCCCAAACTACCCTGCCACCACCCATCCTCAATTCATCACTCAAGTCGTCCTCTGAGGCTGAAATCTCTCTCACATCACCGCCAATATCTGGCAGGTTAAATTCTTTAAGAGTTTGGAGCTCGTTTAGGGTAGAGTGGGGTGTGACTTCCCCGCTGGCTTTCTACGTGGTGTGCAGGCTAGCTTCTTAATAGTTCTTATGACTGTGAAAAGGCATACTTCAGCCAGTCAGCATCATTATATTAACCAAGAAAGCAGTAAATGTGCACATTGAAAGTGTTTTCCTTTCCCATTATTATTATTTTATTATTATTAATTTGTTATTATTGTTTTATTATTATTACATTTATATTATTATTATTATTTTACTATTATTATTATTTTACTATTATTATTATTTTACTATTATTAATTTATTATGAATTTTTTATTAATTTTTTATTATTATTATACTATTTTATCATTATTAATTCATTAGAATTTATTACTATTATTATATATTATTACTATTATTATATTATTATTGACTAATACACGAAACATCACCACATGTAAGCAGGTTGAATGCAAGTCCCTCTCACCTCCATTCGGTTGGCTAGCACAACAAAGTCGTCGCTCATCCACATACTGGGCATCAAGACCAATCATCCATGTTCCGAGTGTGACATCCTCGTTCTTGAACTTATGCAAAATAGCCCTGAAGCAGTTGTGTAATGGCACATTGTAAACAGACAGAACAGCCGAGCGCCGAGCTGTCAATCACTACATCCATGGAGCCACTCTCTCTCTCTCTCTCTCTCTCTCTCTCTCCCTCTCTCCCTCTCTCTCTCTCTCTCTCTCTCTCTCTCTCTCTCTCTCTTGTATTCCTCTTCAAAGCTTAAGGGGAAGGAGAAGGGGGGAAGCAGGGCGGGGGAGGGGACGGGGTTATAAGCTAGTTTAAATGTAGGTTATCGGCTGGGCGGTCCGGGCTGGCTGCCTCTGCATGGTATCGAATTGGACAGCCCAGATGAGGCAGGTCCCCAGCAGCCCCCACCCTGCACCAAAAAACTTAACATCTTAAAAACCTGGAAAAATCCACATTGGGGAAAATAATTTATATACCTTTTTTTTTATAAATGTAGAGCACAAAGCAAATAAATCCCAGCCAAAATACAATCAGCGCGTGAGCACACAGAAAAACAATTCCAGCAGCAAGAACTCATTGAAGACCGTGCATGAGTAGATGAGCTTGAAAGATGAATAGACAAGGCCAAGAGCACAACAAAGCATGGATACACAAACACCCAATCTCATGATAATGTAAGCCCTCTTCTCAACTCGAACAATCAATACAGCAACAATGCAGCCCTAAGGTAATGACATCACCACCTACATTACTTTACTACACTAGCCTACCATCCTCCTCCCTCTCAAACTGCCCCGCGCCACTCAAAACTCTCATCCAACAGGTGCTCTCCTGCCCTAGACCAGGGCAGTATCCCCCTTTCCCCACAGCAGTCCACCTTTGCCAAGGCTCTTCCCTCCTCGCCACCTGCCTGCGCTGCGCTGCCCGGCTATGGCGAGGGAGATGCTCACAGCCATCGTGCTGATTCTGCCACACGACTAGGCACTGGCTCTCTCAGACCCTGGCATCGCTACCAGATGATACTGCCCTCAGTTCAACGTTGTCACCCCCTCAGCCTCCTTCCTCGTCTCGTTTGAGCCCAGGGTCCGGGCTCCCTAGCGGTCTGGGTCCAGGCCCAGGTACCTTCCCAGTCAGCACCCTGACTCAGGGCCTACTGCGTGGTTACATGAGAGGCCAGCTCAGGAATCCCCTTCTGATTCAGGCATGGCCACGACTTTCACTTGGGGCCACAGCCTGCTCATGGCCTCAGATTCCCAAAGCCTGAGGTTGGAGAAGCCCTCTGACCTTTCCCCGAAGGCAATAGTAAGGCCACCCTGGGCTAAAAGCGCCACCCGGTGTCAGATTAGACACATGATTGAATTTACCTGGGCTGGTTAGTCCAATGACTACTGGACCTGTGGCGGCACCGCCCGCAATAATGACGGAAGGTACAGTAGCAAAGCGTAGTAGCCTAGATTCTCTCTCTTTTCTATATTCATTTCGACTGCTCCGTAGGCGATCTGGGCTAAAATGGTGTAATTGATCTGGGCTAAAATGGTGTAATTGAGAGGGCCTGCGGGCAATTGTTGGAAGTCCCCATCGAGTATAAGATTGCAATTATTGTTAAGCAGATCTCTCCTCCCTTCCCGTTCCCCCCCCCCCGTCCCCCGTGAGAGAGAGAGAGAGAGAGAGAGAGAGAGAGAGAGAGAGAGAGAGAGAGAGAGAGAGAGAGAGAGAGAGAGAAGCGCAAGGAACAAGACGAAAGGAGTCAGACCAAATTGTTCAGTGATGACCGAAAGCTCCCTGCGCTGCCAGACTCCCAACATCCCCTGTCTCTACCTCCTAGTCACCTGCCCCACTGAATTGATGACAACAACTTCTGCAAAACCAAGGCCTTCCTCGGGCGACACCCTCCACACAAGGTCTGATCCAGCGGCTGCTGCTTTATGCCAGTTTATTGACATTTCTGTAAGGGTCAACGCACATCTCATGACGAAACAGGAAGCAGCAGCCCTTTCTTTCAAAAGCCTCTGAGCAAAAGAATATGCAGAGCACAAAACTTCTGTCGGCATTCCCTTCATACAGAGAGAAGCTGCCACCACGTCTTCTTCTGTGCCCACATTACATTCTCTCACAGCATGTATTTCATTCCCAAAAGACCGCATCCTCTGTTGTGTTCAATTAATTCTGAATAACAGCTTCTGTTGTGTATCAACACAACGGTGATCCAACTTGGCTGCATTCACTGGTGTTTCATGCACAAGGAAGCTCTGAACGGTCCACTTCTCATATTCCAATCTTCCTGTTCTCTCCTCCCAAGGCCCCCTCCCCTTCGAAACTTAAAATAGCTCCCTTCCCCTCTCCNATCTTATGGCAGATGGACTCGAACTCCGGTCTGCATTTCAACATTTCTTGGGTGTACCAACCGAGGAACAACAGTCCGCCCTCCTCAGCTGGGAAGGCGGCTGTCTCTTATACACATCTAGATGTGTATAAGAGACAGCTCTCTCTCTCTCTCTCTCTCTCTCTCTCTCTCTCTCTCTCCCCCGTCCTTCCCCCAACCTCCCCCTCCTCCACACCATTATGTGCTTGCATGGGGCAGCAACATGCTTGGCGGCCAGAAACCGTTAGGCGCTGGGGGCGCGCCCGTAATTTTTTGTTCTTTCTTTCCTGTCGCCATTACCTCCCGCTGCTTGTGTTACGGTTGCAAGTAGCCGTTCTGTTTCGTGGTTGGCTTAGCACGCTGTCTCTCTCTCTCTCTCTCTCTCTCTCTCTCTCTCTCTCTCTCTCTCTCTCTCTCTCTCTCTCTCTCTTGCGTGCGCTCATGCAGATTTTCCATTTCTTTGCGTGAGGGCATGCGGATTTTCCGTGTTCTTTTTTTTTAAACCACCAGTCCATCGGAGGCTAAATTGTCGAACCAGAAAGTGCATTTGTCCGAGCCTGACATCTACAGGGACCGCAGATTCAACCACGCGGGACATGGTACCGGTACCAGCAACATGTGTGACAAAAAGGAAAGGCAGGCAGGCAGCCCTCATCATTGCAGCCTGCCTGTCCGTTTTGTTTGGATTTTGTTTTTCGAATTTTCTGTTTGTCTGCTTTTTTTTGTGGGGTTGCATTTCTTTTTCTTTGCTTTTACAGGGCCACGTTCTTGAGGTATCATCATTGGAAAAAAAAAACAAAAAAAAAACGTGGTATCATCAGTGAGAGCAACAGGTATTTCCGAATTATGTCTATGGGATCTGGATTCGAACTTAGGGCTGTATTTCAAGAGTTCTTCGGTGTACCAACTGAGGGCATACTCGAACTTTTGCTCTACTACACTCTGGACGTGATTGCAGTCAGATTCATCCAGGTCTGACCATAATTTCAGTCAGATACATTCCTCCTGTGAGTCTGCCCTGATCTATGCCTGTGAGCTCTTTCCTTTGCTTTGTTTCGAATGCAGCTGTCCACCCTGCTGAGCTGGCATGCAGTTTATTTTGTTTTATTTTTCTGTTGATATTCTTTTTCCTTCCTTTTTCTTTCGAAAGGGCCACGGCCTTGAGGTGTCATGATTGCACTTCCCTAGCCAAAACGCCGAGAAAGTCAAGAAATAATCTTATGGCAGATGGACTCGAACTCTGGTCTGCATTTCAACATTTCTTGGGTGTACCAACTGAGGAACAGCAGTCCGCCCTGCTGAGCTGGGAGGGCGCTTTTCACGGGAAACGACGAGGCATCCAAAAGCTTGCAGAGTGTGCCTAGTGCGGTGTGGCTGTCACACAGTGGCACTCTCTTTGAGTTGTGGGCCCGCCAGCCCCAGCCCCACCAAGCCGCCTCCATGCCTGATCACTGTAGATTTCGGTTTGGTACTTGTCGACAAAAAAAAAGAACAGTACAGGGGGTGATGGACTGGTGGTTTAATGGTCTCGATGCACCAAGGATCAGATATGAAACTGATCGGGACACATAGTACACAGTCCTAGTCAGAGTTTCCACCACTGAAGCACAAATGCGTTGGTATTCCAATTTAATAAACAAGTGGTAAGACAAGGGAGGATACAAACATCTACAAAAGAACAGAAGCTGAAATTCTTGTAATCCAGAAAATCACATCAGATCCTTTTTGCTTGCCAAAACGGCAGGCTTTCAAAAGCAGGAGCAGGAAATTTTCAAAAGCAAGAGGTCTACCAAGGAGAGTAGGATAAACAGAAAATTTCAAACTTGGTGGAAAAGGATGTTTTCAATTACTCACGAATTGATGTGGATGTACTCTGCCAATGCTTTCGAGAGCACATAAATTTGCCCAGTTGCATGTCTCAAATAGCTGCTTGTTCCAAAAAAGAACAACAATCCAAAGGACAAACATCATGTGGAAACAGAGGAGCGACTATCAGGAATCAATACTAGAAAATCATTCTGCAAATTTGCAATTTAGGGAATCTCAAAGGCCAACACTATCAAACATCCGCCTTCACATCACTTTTTGGGATTACCAGATCAGAGACATCTTCAGAGAAATCCCTCAAGTTCGACCACAATGAATGTCAATCACAACTTCCGCAACAACAATTTCAAAGAAACAGGCAAGACACTGACTTCTGTGAGCAACAAGAAAGTTCTGCATCACCCATCCTAACCACACTCCGCAAGTGGCATCTTCCCCGTCCCCCGCTCCTTCTCCGGCACCATCCATCCATCCATCCATCCACTCATCCATCCATCCATACCTCCTTTTCTCTCCCTCCCTCCCATCCTCCATCCATCATCCATCATCTGGACTCCATTTCCCCCTCCCCTCTACCACCAATGTACACAGCCATGCATCCATGCCTCCTCCTCTCTCCCTCCCTCCGAGTGACATGTGCTCTTTAACATAGCCACTTCACCGGTTGTTGTTGCCGAAGCATCTCTGACGATACAGTGACGTGTACCATAAGATTGCAAGGCGTGGCTCCGCCCATATACAAAAAGAGATATGGGTTAAAAGTTAAAACTGAAAAGAGCGAAAAAACAAGATCTCTCAAGAAACATCACAAATTGCAAAAAGAGCCATCAGACGTGCAGACAAAACTTTCAGACTCGTGATTACTGTGTGACCAAGTCACAGAACATCTGAACACCCAACAGTCCTGCATCCAACCCTCTTTGGCAATCCTAAAACAGTCCCATCTGACAGCAACCCCTAAACCCAGGCTCATCTCACACCCAACACTTGGAGCTGAACCCCAACTTGTGCATGACAACTAATTACTCATAATTTGTATGCCCGGACCGCGATGCCGACGCCAAACCGATCCTGCAGATGACCCCAACAAACCCTAACCCGACCCTCCCCAACTGTCAGAACCTGCTCCACTCTTCACCCCTCAGAAACGAACCCAAACCTGCATGGCACATACCCTCTGAGCCAAGCTCAAATGGCCCTTCACAAAAGAGTCCAAGCTGCACCTCACAAAACACAACCTTTTCTCGGTTTTCCCACTTCCCACTTGTCCATCATTTTCCCTCGCCTTTGCCATAACAGTGTACCACTCATGCAAACAACCATTCCACCAACCACCTGACCATTGCCGGACAGCATTAATCAGCCGATTTGGAGCACAACCCTAGATTTGCAGCATCCAATGCTGTATTTTGCGCACGTCCCCATAATGCCACAGTGCCAGCAGTACAATGAAGTGAATGAACCCCTAACACCGACTTAAATGAATCCAACCATTGACTGTCTTGATCCACCGACATTCAGGAAACGACGTCATCCAAGTAAGCACTGTCAGATAAATCCACACCTGAACACGACACCAAATCATTCCTTAGAAGCAACAAGTTCTGCAAAAAGTAGAAAAGCTCATAGCCTCATACCTTTTCTGGTCGCCAAACTTCCAAGACTCTGGTTCATACCACTTCATCTCCCTGATGCGGAACAAACGCCAAGCAAAAATGGTCCAATGGGGCAAATGGAGGAGTCACTCAGCTTGATCAGGAGTGATTCTATATGACTGGAACAGCATAGAACCAGAGCAAAATTCAACAACATACAGAACTTGAATACTCAAGCCAAAGATGTTGGGTTACGCAGTGTGGAGGCGGCCTGTGTAGTTACCAGACCTTGACGCGTGCTCAGTTGTCGTGACATCACAGTCGTGATGGCCACGCACAGGATCTGAAGGGTCATCAAACTGAGCATCACCATCCAGTCGTACTTACATTCACACTAGCATCCCCGTCCAGCCTTTCATCCGCACAACTATGCGGAGGGGACATTTTTGTCCTGTGTGTGATCCAGAAGACTTGTTTCACGTTATTTTAACTTATTTATCAATTATGGAAACACAGTAATGAGGGGACATTCACACTAGCCCCTGGCCGGCCGAAGTACCTGTGCTGCCTCCCCTGGGGGCTGCCAAGGCAAGAGAGCATCAGAAGCCCCAGCACCCAGCTAGGATACATGCTAGGAGTACTGAGTGGGAGGGAGAGAGATGCTTTTAAAAGAGAAACAAGTTATAGGGAGGGAGCATAGCTTAAAGGACTCGGAGGAGGTTAGCAGTCAGAGGTTCCTCAATGTTGTCGCGTCATTGCGGCCATATCGAGGTCATGCTGACCTGTTAGCCGTTGGCACTCCTGCTGGGAGTGCTCTCTGTACTCATCCTTGGCCTGGTTTGTTCATGACCAGATCTTGACAAAAGGAAGAGAGAGATTATAGGGGAGTAAAATCCGAGTAATTGTTTTACGGAGTGTTGCCACTGAGTAAGAATGAGGACAATCATGACTGGGAGTTCAATTCGGCTCTGAATAGGTTTATTGGTCATGACGCTAAGGATCCCAAGTTCGCGATTGGTTGGAATTCGGGATCTCCCGAAAGTGCAAACACTGGGGGCGGCAGAGCGACCTTAGTAGTGATTGATGTCAGACATCACAAAGGGTCCTATGGAGAACACAGATTTGATTGATCATTCACACGGCGTCCATCCAGGTTGCAGTTGCCCACAGTCAAGTGGTTCTCAACTAGTCAAAGCTTCCATATGTAATACCTCAGCTCGTATCATGCTATAATCGTAAACCATAGTCGTCACCTCAGTCTAAAGGGCCAAATCAGGGGCCAGCGGCCACACCCCATGTCAATAAATAGCCTGAACAAAGGCCAGCCGCTGTGGGTACCAACGCAAGGCCTCAAAAATGGCTTCAGAGGCCCTACATGCAACTTGACCACGGAGAGTCAAAGCTCAACAGCAGCTCGGAAATTCAGGCTCGTGAGACAAAGTCAACACGGACCCAGCCCAGGCCACTGATCAGACACATACACTTGGCTGTTTGCAGGTATCTGCGAAGAATCCAGTCCAAGTGAGAATCTGCAACTGTATGAGATCCACGCCAATGACTTTGGGTCAATCTGGGCCGTCATATCCGAGAGACCAGAGGCTGGTCAAACTCGAGTCAACACTACATATTGACTCATCCCCTGCTGACCAGCATTCAGTCTTGCACTTGCTGCTTGAAGCTGGCTCGAAGCTGGCTCGACGTTGGCTCGAAGCTGGATGGACGCTGGCTTGATATTGGACGACGACGTAAGACTGCTACTGCTATGCGCTGGTGCCATTCTCTGTCTTCGGTGCCAGCTCTACTCTTGATTACGCTGAATTGGCTCTCGCCACACTGTCTACGACATTTATATGGTATTGACGAGGAGAGGGAGGATCAGGGCTGTGAGACTGGTCGAGTGTAGAAAGGAGAGCTTATCTGTTCACAATCGTGAAGACAGTGCGCTCTGCTGTTGTCTTCAGGAGGAGTCTGCGCCGTGTGCGCCATGTTGAGATCTGTTCGATGTCAGTGTGTGTCAGAGGAAACTGTCTGCTGACGTGGCGAGTAGGAGATGCTCGAAGGAGGAGTGGGCCAAGAGCGAGATCTATCTGCTAAGCTGATGGTTACTTTCCCTTCCACCCTCTCAGTCTAATCTCCCTCTCATCACTCTCTTCTCTGGTTACTTGACCTTAGCCGCTTAATTACATGCATGATTGGAGACGTTGAAACTGTGCTGAGACATTCTCTACTTCGACATTGTTGAGCTTTCCTCCTGACTGGGTTCATTGCACATATCTTCAGTGCGCTGTATTCTTGCCATCCGTGCTTGGTTGGCCAGGTGCTCCTCTCTTTCAAATATGTTGGCAATGAAATGATTGCCCATGAACCGCCTGCAAAGTCGAGTTAATTGAGACCTGGCCTGGTTCATTGCAACGTAGTTCCTCTGTTGAACATTCTTCTCACATCTATGAGGTCCAGGTGACTACCGTAGGATCCCGACGAGTCAGTGCCTGCTGGCTCCATCCCAGTAATTTGCACTAGAAGGCGTTTTAAGACACACCACTATCTAACAACTTGCAATTTGCAAAGGTTAACCTGCACGAGGATTGACACATCTCATACTTCATCCTGGTGACCTCTCTCCCGATAGGAGCAAAGTGGAAGTTCTACTGTCATGTCAAACAGCAATTCATCGGTTCTGAATGTACCATGGAAGCATGAGAGAGGTATCAAATTCACACATAACATGAATGCCTCCCATCCTGCCCTGGTTCAGATGACCAGCCAATCCTCCCTGCAGCCATGATCTGAAAGTCGTGCGGAGATATCACAATTCAGTCTGACAGTAGAGCCAGACTAGTCCCACAATGCTCGAGCTCCCCTGACTGTGTGACCTATTCAGCTTCAATTGGCATGTGATCATGTGAAGTTTCACGATGTGCAAGAATGAACCAGGCCGCTATGTTGGTGCAGCTTCAGCAATTTCAAAGTTCTGTCAATCCATATGTGCAGCCTTAAAAGACAAGGTCAAACCATATGTCATGTCGGTTAAAGCACCAGTACATTCAAGCTTTTTATTTTTTCTTTCAGAATCAGAAATCAAATTCACTTTCTAAAACACAGAAGCATACTAAAACTTCTGCTTTTCCCACGCAAATGATCCCGCACACATGCACACACACACAAGATAGCATGTTGCATGCATCTAACTGCCAAAGTGCCAACCAACACAGTGTTGTTGGCTCTAAGAGGCAACAACCTTTCCACCCACATTTCTTCCTTGTCGCAGCAAACATGTGACAGGCAGTTGATAACCTCCAGATATCCCATCACCAGGCAAGAACACCATACAGGACAAGGAATCGAAAAGCTTACGGCTTCGTGTAGACTTCTCCAGATTTCATGCATCCCGCATATACACGTGGTTCCGCTGAATGCTCTTCAAGAAATGCCAGCAAGCTATCTGCAGATCAGGAAGTCATCCAGAACAGACCAGCAAACTTCACTGTCAACACGACTAACCTCAGTTGGGCTGACGCTTGTGATGCTTGGCTGCAGGCACGCAGCCATTCTCCTAATTAAAACCAAGGATCTGGATCCCACAATCAAAAATAGATGGGCGAAGTTGATTGCTCAGGAAGCCACCCAGATATCACAGATACCGTGGAAGAAGTTCAAATCAATCCGACCGGTTAAAATTAGAAGCCTCCAATGGCTTATCTCATACTTAGCATTACCTGTCAAGTTTCAACCAATGGCTGCATATCAGAAGAAGACATAATGACCCCAATAGCTCTGACTTATGGCTACTGTGCTTGGAAAATGAACCGGCAGATATGATACACTGTTCAATAAGGTGCAGACAAGCGACGGAAAATTGGGCCAGGGCATCAGACCTCTCGGCCTCCCTTTTCCCTACCCCTCCCCGAACACCCCATCCAACTCCTCCTATGGACTAACATGCCCCCTCATTTCCACAAGTCCGAAAAAGATATGGTTTGGGATGATCAGAAAAGTAAAACTCTGGTCTACATGGAAGGAAAGGTGTAGCAGAAATATTGAAGGGCTATCAACCATACTTGCAAGCRGACGGACCGGACGAGCGTCCGGTCCGGTCCGCTTTGCCGCGTGCGGCACCCTCCCCCCAGACCGGACGGGGCCCTTCTTTTTTTTTTTTTTGGGGGGGGGGGGGTAACTGGTCGTCGGGCGCACATTCGTGCGCCGCGCGGGTCCGGTACGGCGGTCCGCCGCACGTGCGGAACCGTGCGGACGGCGTCCGCTTGCAAGTATGCTATCAACACCAAGGGAGAAAGTTCGGGCGGAGACAAGGACACTAACTCAGGCAGAGATTTTGTGCAAGTGGCAGAAGACAAGAATCTCCATGACGGATGATGTGGATCAGCAGCACCGAACAGTGGAGAAATTTGCGAAGATATGGCTGGCAGGCAGCAAGGTAGCAGAAATAAAGGACTTCCATACGATGGAAGGATTGGCACAACTAGAAGTGGGCCTGAGAAGAAAGAGAATCCAGCAAGCTCCATCACAGGGCACATAAGTATCATAGCAAAAAGGCTTTGAACCTACAAGTGCAGACAAGTGCGAAGACTGTGGCTGTCCCTTCGCTTATCCCTTTCTTGTGCTTCGAGATAAATATGACGGGTCCTAGTTATATAGACCTGAGAGGAAAGGTGGAAGTAAGGCAAGCCGACGGTCAATCCTCCATACTGCTGGAGTGATCAATGCTGATCAGGGATCCTTCAGCCAGACGGAAGGAAGCGTGAGTCTATTGATAATTTGATATTGTTAATTTTTGACTTGTAGGTGGAATAGGAACCTGACTGATGCTAACGGACGACATTCGGTCTTGCACATGCTGCTTGACGCTGGCTTGACGCTGGTAGGACGACGCAAGACTGCCAAAGCTTTGTGCTGGCACCATTCTCTGTGTCTACCGCGCCAGCTGTGCACTCGATTATGCTGACGAGGCTCTTGCCACACTGACTCGGACATTGATGCAGAGTATGGGCGAGGAGGAGGAGGATCAGGGGCTGCCAAAGTTTTCCGCTGTCGCCATTCTCTCTGACTACGGTGCCAGCTGTGCGCACTTGATTGTGCTGGCGTGGCTCTTGACACACTCACTGCGACATTGATGTGGAGTATGGGCGAGGAGGAGGAGGACCAGGGCTGTGAGAGAATGGTTGACTGAGAGAGGGAGGCGTACCTCATTGTGATTGTGTCTACATTGCGCATTTCTGCGTACCTGATTGTGATTGTGTCTCTACATTGCGCATTGCTGTACTCCGCATCTTCAGCGGGGAGTCACCGCCATCCTCCCAGGCCGATTGCTGACGTGGCTGGGGGACGGGCGCCGTGATGGCCTCTGCTTACTGTCAGAACTTGTCCGGTGAGACTGTTTGCTGACGTGGCAAGTAAGGAGGTGGTGCCCAAAGAGATTGGAGCTCGCGTAATTTTCCCTGGGTTTTTACTTTACGACGAGGGAAGAGAAAAGGGGGATACGTTGACTGTACGCTAAGGAAGGGGAGATAAGGGGGGGGCAGGAAGACGAAACTAAGGAGAGGAGGGMGGGAGGACGAGGAATAAGGGAGGGGAGGAAAAGAGGGAAGAAGAAGAGACAGAAGRAGGAGGTGACGAGACAAGAAGGAGAAGGAGGAGGAGAAGAGACAAAARSAAARCAGCAGAGGAAGGCGGTGAAGGAAGTGGTAGAGTAGACAGCAAAGGAGGACGAGGGAGGAGGGAAAAGGGAGCAGATATGGCTCTTTCCTATGTGGAGGCGGCACAGAGGGCAATGACTGAAAAGGAGAAATTGGACTTCCAACGAACGCGGGGGATTTCTAAAGGAGGACAATCATTACAATCATCACAGTCGACTTCCAAAACAGAGACAAACGCAAACACAGGGGGGCCCAAGCAGAGCACATTGGGGCAGAAAGCAATGGATTTCTTGATGGAAAAGACTAAAATTACGGCAAATATCAAGGTAACCAAAGAGGTGATCAAGGGCGAAGGGGGAAAAGAAGAGGAGGTGGAGGTTTGGGAATATCCAGAAGAAGATATCCAAACGTTGAATGAATTGTATGAGAGACATG
>BFEA01000237.1:1651949-1662870 GCA_003427395.1 Chara braunii
GGAGCGGGAACCTGTCTCTTATACACATCTAGATGTGTATAAGAGACAGGATTACACTGTAAGTGATAATCCACCTTAACCAAAATCAAAGTAGATATATATATTAAAACCAGGGTCATTCTGCGCTCGGCGAGAGGACTCCGAATCTGCAATAAAATTTTGGTTTTTTTTTTGGGGGGGGGTGAGGGGGTTGGTCTCGGTGGGGGGTGCTGGGGTTGGGGGGGTGTCTGTGATGTGGCGCAGATGCGCTTTTGTGCCAGGGCGACTAGCTTTAGGTGTCGGTCATGGTACTCAGCCGTGAGCAAGACATTTTGTGCAAGCTCCTTCCAAAATGGAGAGGACCTCAGCGTATAATTTTCACTGCTGGTAAGGAGCCGCAAGGGCCCTCTTTCGTCACCGAGGTGACTGCCCACCTGCCTGTTCACCCGGTCTTTCAAGCCTCCAATCGGGCTCCTTTCCTTTCAGTGGAGCACAATGACTTCCCCAGACGATGCTCGCACGGCCCTCCGTCTATGGATGCGTTTCAGGATAGTGACCACATTATCATGCACCTGCAATACGGGAACAAGCAGATGCAGTAGTTGGTTGACTTTTCCTACTGCAACCATAAGGCACATCTAAGCCGTGCGGAACTTCAGACTACAGCGCAGTATGCCCTTGTCAAGTATGAAAAGAACAAGCAAAAGCAAGGGGCATCCTTGCCTCAGCCCACCTGCCGCAACCGGACTTAAGTTCCTCCTTCGGATAGACAGCTTCGTCCTCACCATAGCCCAGCTCCTTAAACCACCAGAAAGTTGAGAATCGCAACTGAGCCTCTCCGAAAAAAATGAACGTGCGGGGCAACCGGACCAAAATCGCTGGTGCCGCCAGCCAAAATAGAAACAAAAATGCTGCACTAGCATTTCGGCAAAGTTTGGCACGCAGTGGGCATCAGCCTCATACAAAAGCGGCCTGGATGTACTTGTGGTCCAAGGAGAGTGAGGGCCGTAGCATGCTTGGGCCTACTACACAGGCCCCTAGGAGGCCCGACTTTCACACTTCGGCCCCCAGGCCGCGTGCCCCCTGTATTTGGCCAACCTCGAGGGCCACGGCCATTTCCTTCCAGGCCTGGGTTATTTTTGTCCTATTTGTTTTCGTTCTTTCAGCATTTATCTTAGATGCTAAGCTTGTTTGGGACTGACTTTGTCTGATCCAGATGGTGTCATTTTGGACTTTTCCTTTTGTCAGAAAAAGCGCCGGTGCCTGTTTGGACCAGCGGATTCCAGTTTGGCTGTTGTAGGCCCAGTTCAGTTTCGTCAACATCTGGGCTGGATCATGAATTTGTCTGTAGCACCTGGCCCAGTCCTCGTCCATTCTGGACCAGCCCTGTTGCATCAGCAAGCCCTCCTGGATGTACGGTAGGGACAAAGGCAGGCCCAGTTAGGCCAGAGATGCAGGACCAGGACTCGGGCCTGCAATCAGGACCATCGATCGGACTCTAGATCGAATGGTCCGAATTGCAGACCAAGGGCAGCCCAGTCGGGCCCAGTTGTATATAGCTGGGCCAGTCCTCCAGTTTAAGGACCGGAGCACTAGTTGGGCGTCATGCCGCTGGATTACAGCGCCAGTTTGGAAGAGCCGCCTAGCAGCATTGAAGGAGGAGAGCAGTCTGGAGACGAGCAGCTAGAGGTGGCCATAGCCACGAGGGAGAGGGAGACTTGCCTGGGCACCGTAGCTGGAACTTCATTCGGGTCTGGGACAGGTCTACTTCAGCGACCCGCATCAATCAGAGTCATCATCCTTCGCTGGGCAGTATTTGTGGGCCTCATCATAAGCATCAAGAGAGAGAGAGAGAGCGGAGACTTCTTCATCTTGTTCTTCCTGATTCTTCTTCTGACTCTCCATAGCCACTACTTCCTCCTCCTTATTCTAGAAAGAGAGAGAGAGAGAGAGAGAGAGAGAGAAAGAGAGAGAGAGAGAGAGAGAGAGAGAGAGAGAGAGAGAGAGAGAGATGGACAGACGGACGGACGGACGGACAGACGGACAGACCGACAGACCGACAGACCGACAGACAGACAGACAGACTCAACACTTCGGAGGGACGATGTTGGACTTTGCTGGGAGGGACTATTGTCAGTTATCTCGAGCTATTCTTCTTGCCTTCTCCCTTCTTTCTCTTTCATCTCCTCTCACCTACATCATCGGGTTTCTTCTTCCCATGTGTGCTTGAGAAAGGAGGGACCTTTCGTTCACGTATGTATTCCCTCCTTGCCCTTTTACATGTGTAATGATGTTTGTGTGTCGAGTTCTGAGTCTACTGAGTAAGATCATGATCTGAGTCTTTCGCTGTGCTACATTGCCTTTAACTGTCTTGATATAGATTCACATTGCTTCTTCGTTGACCGCATTGCTCGTCCTCGAGTCTTTCACTGATATTGCCGATCTTTGGAGTCTGCGCACTGCCTATCATCATCACCAACCCTGCAATCCTCACAGGCTGTAGGAAGGTGTGTTTGTGTGATGTCAGTTTATCATTGTTTTTCTGGCAGAAGTAATCCTTGTAAACTGTTAGAAGTTGTCAAGCGTACAAGTGTGTGCTTGTGTGGGTAGATGTGTGGATTCGATAATATTTGACTAAGGTTCGAGTGCTAGAATATGGTTTGACTGTCTGTCGGCATGCGCTCGTTGTGCCTTAGCAACAGTACATCGTGTACCTCTAAAGCACCAGCCAGATCACCGTTTGCAAGCTGCATCATCAGCATTTTTTGCCTCGCTTCTTTTTCCTTTACGTTTTTTCAACTTTTGGCTTTGTCCACGCATCATGCATTGCACACAATCCAAACATCACGACTTTCTGATCAAAACACTGAAACTCCCCCTTTTCTCAGTTTTGTTTCCTCTTCTGGGCTTCCCTCTGTATATTTGTAATTTTCTATCCCATCTCAGCAAATGTCCTGCTACATTCTACAACTGAAACAAGGCCAAGAGACCATCCATCAGGTACAACTTCATCACACACACCAAAGAAGACCGATTGCTCAAGACTCGCCAATGGGCACCAGAGAGAAGGCATCCCTAAAACCCCAGATTGAAAGCCCCACCACATGAACAAAAGATCCAGCAGCATACACAATGCCACACAGGTGAATTGGTGAGCAATGCATTGCAACAACTGACTGAATATATAGGTCAATGAATGTACCCTGCCTTTTGGTACCTTGTCTTCCCATCCACGTATTCCTGATGGCTTCTCTTCGGTTCCTGTTAGCGAACGCCGTATTTATCCCGATCACCACCTTCAACCTCCCATTCTTATAGTGCCCCCTGGCAGCATTCTGTATCTCTGGCTTGTAACCCTTCGCCTTTGCAGCAGCAATCTCCATTTCTAACTGCGCTATTCTCTTTTTCTGAGCTCTGAACAGAAAAACGATCCACCCACACAAACGCAGTGTGTCACGAAGACATGTTTTGGCTTCCCGGTCATTCCCGGTCATGCTACATGCCACAGAAACGAAAATTGCTAGTGAATCTCTGCTATACAGCTACCTAACTCAACACAGCTTCCGCAACCTTGGAGTTATCTGATTGCAATGCAATACTGTCAGTGCTGTGGACTGCACAGGCATGTGAGGTCGTATTGCCACATAAAATACACCCACGTGTTGCAAAACATAATATGTTGGGCTCCGGATACTCCCACTCTTGATCAACTACCATATGAAGGGTGGAGATTCAGCTCTGAGGAAATGAGCACTGGTCAAAGTTCAGAAGGAACCCTTATGCAACAAATCAACATCTCGCACGACGAAACAAACACAGACAGTAAGTCCAGTGCGTGAGCACTGCAGCTAGTGGTACGTCGTCAGGCCAGTTAATGTGTTTAGAATTGAGGCTTTGGCGCATAAGGTTATGTAGAGAGCATTTTCCATACTCTTCCACTGTATGGAATAACCCAGTTGTCAATCCTCTGTACTACTTGTTATCTTCATACAGTGATTGCTACACGTCAAATTCTAATGGAGGCATCTCCACATCTCCACATCTCCACATGGTTGCACAGCACTTCTGACATTCTGCTTGACTACTACTTTTCATTCCTTTCGTCCTCATCTCTTTTCTTACTCCCTTCATTATTTGAACCCTTCTATTCTGTTTTACTACTGGTTTTGCATCCAGAAGTCAAATTCAAGGCATCCCTGCTGGTTTTACTACTGTTTTTTCCCACACACCCGTCTGCCAACAAAGCGGTACACTTGCACAAATATATATGTATACATGAAGTCAAACAGAACTGCCTCGTAAACCGTCCGCATAGAGGGAGAAGAGGACAACAAACGAGGGGCTGTGACGAACTGTTTCATCCGAGTTTCACCGACTCGTCAGTTTACAAAACAGTTTATCACAGCCCCTCATTTGTTGTCCACTTCTCCCTCAACAGTTTACCCAGCAGTTCTGTTTGACAATATATATATAATACATTAATTATATAATATAATATAATATAATATTTGTATAATATATGTAATCAGTTGGGGATTCTGCAGACTATCGAGTGTTCAGCCTCCTGATTAGTCAGTGAAACTCCGACGAAACAGTTTGTCGCAGCCCCTCGTTTGTTGTCCTCTTCTCCCTCTCTGCCTACGGCTTACCGGGCAGCTGACGATATATATATATATCCAGCCTCCTGATGAGTCGGTGAAACTCCGACGAAACAGTTTGTCACAGCCCCTCGTCCGTTGTCCTTTTCTAGAGAGAGAGAAATTCTGGGGCGACACAATAAATTACGGATGTTGATTCACCCCAGAATTTATTGTGTTACTGGCACAACACAATAAATTATCGGGTGAATCAACATTGTATTTGTAACAGAGGCCTTATAAACTGATTTCAATGATGTTTTTGAGAGAGAGAAAAACTGCATCCACATAGACGTGAATGACACGAAGGAGAATTTGGAGAAACCACAACAATTCACTTACATAGAATCAATCATTTTGATGGTGTCGTCTACTTCAACAACATGTGGCTGCTGCAAATAACATGCAAGAACATGAAAGACAAGCACACAAATGCTTCAGTTAAATGCTCCAGCAACCAAAACAATTGACAGAAGTGGCAAATGAACTGCACTCACAGTCGTAGCAGCAGTGTGACAACATACCAACGCGGATAACTAGGTTTACAAGAAGCCCTCCATGGGCAGGATAAGCCCAAGGATTATCTTACTGGAGGCAAACAGCATACCAAAGCAATGCAAGCAGAGTTTGTATACAATATATAGTGCAAGCCCTACGTTGGTCGTCGATGTGCTGTGCTGCAATTATGAGAACTTTGTTACCTTTGATTTGCCACTTTGGACAAAGGAGGATAAACATTGCCCTATCTTCACATCAGCAAAACTCATATGTACCCTGCAAAGAACCATGCTCAAAATCCACACAGAAACAGTGTAGGTTCAGAGCTTTTGGTCCAGTCCGTGCTCAGGGGTCGAGTGGAGGGCTGGCGAGCCCGGTAAGGGTGGCCTGAGGAAAACGAGCCCAACCCTCAGTGACGGCCATGGCTGGAAAAAAATTGCCAGCTCTAACTGAAGGGCACCGCCAGACAGCTGGGTGCAGGCTGGGGTCCGCCCCTGTGACTAACCAGGAGGCCCAGCCTCTGAGTTAGCTACAGAGGCCAGGGCCCGGGCCTAGGCCAGTAGGCAGTAGGGCCTGCCTACTGTGGCCCAGACTCGGCCTCCAGACAGGTCGAGGCCGAGGCATTAAGGACATTCGGAGGCGCTAGCTCTGTTTGAGTGAGTAGCCGACAGACAGCCCTCTGAGGAGGAGCAGCGGCCGACAACTGCTCAGCCAGCAGCAGCCATAACTGCACCACGGGAAGGCTTGCACAGGGTCATCGGGGAGAAGGGGCAGCAGTGGGAATGGTGGTACAGCGGCAACCATAACTGCACGGCGGGAAGGGTCGCACCGGATCATCGGGGAGAAGGGGCAGTAATGAGAATGGCGGTACTTACCTAGTGGTGGATCGGGAGCATTCCAGTGGGTCAGACTCTTCAGCATCATCTGGCAAAAGGACTGTGGACAGAGAAAGCGTGAGGGAGAGTAGTAGGATGTATGTAGAGAGAATGGGAAAGTAGTATAGGTGGGCACATCATAATGGAGTAACTACATTGTTGTTGCATTGATTGTCGGAGGAGAGAAGCAGGGCTGGTCAAGAGACTTCAGTGTTCAATGTGTTCTTTTTTTTTTTCTTTTTTTTTTTGATATAAACAGGTCCTTATGGTCCTGGCTCCATTTCCATTCTGGGGAG
The DNA here is from genome assembly GCA_003427395.1 of Chara braunii. Lineage (NCBI taxonomy): Eukaryota > Viridiplantae > Streptophyta > Charophyceae > Charales > Characeae > Chara > Chara braunii. Next base: position 1,658,235 of record BFEA01000237.1, read on the forward strand.
CGTCAGTCCGGTTCCTTTCCACAGGCAAGTCAAAATTGGAATACATGGTGAACACCCTCACGCTTCCTTCCGTCTGGCCGAAGGAACCCTGACCAGCATTGATTACTCCTTATCAGGATGATTGACTGTCAGCTTGCCCTCCACTTTTCCTCTCAGAGTCTACTGTGTCTCTGTCAGATAACACTTGCATAGCGAGAAAAGAGGTGAGTTGTCTTAGCTGTTGAGATTATGATCTCAGTTTGTTTTTCTCTAAGTCCCTGTCCTCGTGGTGTGCCACTTCCTCCAAATCAGTCTGTTGTCCTCCACAGTGGCAATCTTTCCTTGTAGAAGCCAGTCTCTTATGAACACCCGTTTCTTTGTGGCTCTCCTTTCTGGTCTTCCTTTCGTCGTTGATGTCACTTCCCTCCATCTGGCTCGAATCTCTGTTTCAGCCATTCTCAGCAAGAGTGCCCACATTTCTTCTCTTGGCACCTCAGTTCCTTCAATCATCTTGGTGCATCGCCTCTTCCAGATCACCCACAAAGCCAGCTTTCTGAGTACATGGTACCACACTTCCTCTCCGCCTCTGAGATTGTTAATGCTGTTAGATAAGAGCAGGATGTTGAGGGGGGTCGTGGGGGGGGGGGGGTTGATGAGAAGAGGATGTGCCACAGGTTGCGCACTTTGTTCCAGATCCACGCTGCTTCCGTACAGTACAGGAGGCAGTGGGTATGTCTTCCGGGATGTTGTCTGTGCAGAGTTTACACAGGTCGGTGCTACTGGGGTCAGTGTGTTTTCTCCTTTTGTGGAGCCATTGGTTAGTTGGCAGTGAGGTGTGCGCTATGAGCCATTGCATACTTCGGATCCTAGCTGGTCTGATGGATAGGAACTAGGCCACGGGATGGATATGGGGACCGAGGGGTCTAGGCTCAGAATTTCCCTCCATTTCCCTTGGAGTCTAGGCTCCGGGTCTGTGGTTTGTAGGCCCTGCTCATAACCGAATTCAACGTCGTATTCGTCTATCGTTCTCGTTCTCCCTGAATTACCCTGTTTCCAAGCCCAATCTTTCGGGTCGAATTCTAGCTCAGAGATGCTGAGGTCCGGTCGAAAGAGTTTCCAGGGTTTGTTCTTTGAGACCCTCACTTTCCTCAGTCGGAATGTCTCGACTATGTCACACTGGGGATCTCTGTTCTGGATTTCCGACTCGTAAGTGCTGTGTTTGGCTATGGGGTATGAGTAGAATTTGGAGAAGTAGCCGGTTGGGTTGGTTCTAGCTACAAATCTGTATGCTCTGATAGGCTGTGTTTGGGATATTGGTATCCCCCAGTCCCCAGATTTCCACGAGAAGTTCTCTCTTAGGAGGGGGAGCCAGTGTGTAGGGATGCTGTTTTGGCTCTGCGTTAGGTTTTCTGGGAGGGAATGACAGCCTTTTAGGACGTAGTGTAGTTCTTGAGCAGTGGCCCATCGTCCTTGGTCTTCTGCCCAGATGTGTCTGATCTGCCACACACCTTTTTCTACCCAGGATAGCCATCTACGGTCCTTGGAGCGTAGTGTCCATTCCGCTCCGCTGGGGTCGATGATCCAGGGGTTGCAGAAAAGAGGTTGTCTCAAGACTTCTTCTCTGTTTTCTGGTGCGCCGTGTTTGCTTGGCATCATTCTGCGCTAGGCTTTGATGGTGTTGGGGTGGGGTTTGTGATCTGCTGTGCCGGGTTTCTACTTCGTGGCCTGCCCGACTTTATTGTCCAGTCTTTTGCCATGATCCAGAATAGTCCGTTCATATTCGGGGGGAAGTTGATGGGGGCTAAGTTTCTGATGCTGTCTAGTGCCATCTGGGTCCATGGGAGGAACTGTTTAGTCAGGATCTTGAGGATCCATTTCATCTGCAGCGCTATGGATTTCTGCTTGGGGTCGATGATCCCTAGGCCCCCTTCCTGTGGTTTCCTGGTGATGTGGTTCCATGCGACCCTGTTGATGCAGGTGGTCCTGTTGGGATCGCGTGTCCACAGATAGCATCACCCTGTTTTTCAGCTTTTTGATATCGTCGTCAGGGGGGGGACCAAAATGGATGCCATGTACCACAGTGTGGAGAAGATAGCTCTGTTAATTAATATCGCCCGCCCGATTAAAGAGGCTTGAGCGTTTTTGCATTGGGCCAGTCGAGTGATTGCCCTGGCGAATAGGTTCTGGCCCATTCCTGGCCACACCCCTTCCTTGTTGATCATGATGCCCAAACACCTTAGTGCTTGTTCTCCCGTAGTCCATGTCATAGGTGTGGTTGTATCTGATGGTTGGGGAGGGGTGCCGTCTGCTAGCCACCATCCTTCGGTTTTGTTCCAGTTGACCCTCATTTCTGAAGCTAGTCTGAATGCTTCCATTGGCCTTACTAGAGCTTGGAAGGAGCTGTTGTTGGCGCGAATGAGGACCGTGAGGTCATCGGCGAACATGAGGGCGGTGGGGAGGGCCAAATCGTGTAGCGAGTTATGATTCCGTTTTGTGAGGCGATCGATGGACGGGTCTTTGCGGAGGAAGGAGGCTATAGCTTCCATGATGAATAGGAATATGGGTGGGGCCAGTGGGCCGCCTTGCCTGACTGATCGTGAGATTGGATAGGTGTCAGATAGAATTTTGTTGACCTGGACTCTGCCTGTTGCGTCGGCGTACAGTACTCTGACCCAATTTCTAAAGTTCAAGCCTACCCCCATTTTCTCCATACATGCGTGGAGGAAATCCCAGTTTACTTGGTCGTAGGCTTTCTCGAAATCGAAGAATAGGATTGTCGCTTTCATTCGTTTTTCTGAGATCTTTTTTGCTGCCTCGTTTAGAGTCATCACGTTGTCCAGAATGTACCTGCCTGGGATGAAGCCTGCTTGATCGATGTGGAAACAGCTGTTCGTTAGTTTTGTGATTCTGTTTGCGAGTGCCTTGGCTAGGATTTTGTAAGGCGTGGTTAGTAGGGATATGGGTCTGTAATTCTTCAAGTCTTCTTTGTCTCCCTTCTTGTAAAGCAGTGAGACCACGCTGGTACTCAGCTCCCTTCCTAGGCCTCCTTTGTTCATGCTTTCATTGAAGAAGTCGAGCAGATCTTCTCCCAGGGTCGGCCAGAAGCAGCTCCAAAATTCTCTGGGCATCAACAATTCCCATCTGGGTCAGGGATGTATGTAGTTCGACCAGGGTCAGGGGTCTGTCTGGGCCTTCCGCCTGACTAGTCGAAATGGTTCTGTCGAGGTACGAGAGCATGAGTTGGCGAGCTGCTGTGTTCGCTGTGGTCGGGGGTGAGGGTGTCTTAGATTCGTATAAGTCTGCGTAGAATGATCTGGCTATCCTTACCATCTCGGGTCCTGTTGTTTTGGTGTTTCCTGAATCTGTGGGATCCTGAAGGGCCTCTATCATGTTGTTCATTGCGTTTGCTTTAATTTTGGAAAAGAAGAATTTTGTCATGGATTCATCGAGTGTGTAATCTGTCATCCTTGCTCGGATCTGCAGACCTCTCAGTTCTCATCTTCTCCACTCATTCAGTTCCTCTTTGGTGTCGTCTAGTAGCTCTTGGTAGAATCCGCTAGAGGGATCTTCTGCCAGGTTTGCTTCTGCGACAGCTATTGCAAATTCGAGTTTTCTCTTCTCCTCTTGCGATCTCTGGCGATGTCTCGGGATTCCGCTGATACCGTCCGTGTTAGGTCTGCGTAGCTGTCAATAAACCATTGGTGGTTGTTCGTCTGTTTGGACTCTCGCTGTTTGTTCATGGTCCAGTTTTCTCTGACTGACGCAGCCATTCTTTCGGTTTTTAGGAGGGAGTTATTCATCCTATAAAACCCCTGGCCTGTTTCCAAGGGAGAATTTCGGCCTCTTTGACTGTGCCAAGTAGGCTCTCGGAGATGAGGAAAAAGTCTATCCTGGACAACGATGTCCGGTTAGCTTGGTTTTTCCTTATCCGGGAGAACACTTTTTTTTCCGGGTGCAGCGATCTGAGAGGGTCGATGAGTTCGAACTCGGTCATCAGATTCCGAATTTTGGTACCTGCTCTTGTGGGTCCCATTATTGCTGCTCTAGAGATCCGGTCCAGGCTTGGGTCTATGGTCGTGTTCCAGTCCCCTGCGATGATTATCGGTTGTGGGTTGGGGATGAGGGTTTTGATGTTCTCGAGAAAAGTCAATCTGTCGGATTCCGTATTTGGTGCATATAGGTTGAGTAAGTGTTCATTGTGTTATCATTCTGTGTGATCTTGGCTTTGAAATCGCATATGTATGCTCTATTCTGCGTGCAAGGAAAATGAGCGGTAGCAAAATGACAGAATTCCAAAATGCAAAATCACATTGAAAGCCAGAAAGTCGAACACTGTCCAGAAAGCAGATATGCACTGATATTCCATCAACGGCAAATCAAAGCACCAAATCCAAATGTCAATGCGAGCATACTCTTGCCACCACCAGCGTATGTATCCAGAGCCCTTCCTCTTACTTGGCGCTCAGCGCCCAGACTACGATCACACAGCTACAACTCAGCCTACGAATTGACAATGCATCCTGTTGACGTCAGCAGCAAGAACCGAAGCACATGAAGATGTCGACCCTGTAGACCATCGCCAAGACCAGGTACGTGCCCTCACATCATCATCCTCATCTCTCTCTCTCTCTCTCTCTCTCTCTCTCTCTCTCTCTCT
>BFEA01000237.1:1690720-1702864 GCA_003427395.1 Chara braunii
AAAAAAAAAAAAAAAAAAGATAAGGGGAGGGTTAAGAGAAGGCGTATGGGGAGGGGGTTAAAGGCATGCCACAACCATGAATGCATCACCCATCATATCTGTTTTTGCGAGCGAAGCCGCAACAGGTCATCTAGTTATTATTATTATTATTATTATTATTATTATTATTATTATTATTATTATTATTGCGATTTCATCTTACCTACGAGTTCAGCTATGTACGTACGAGGAAACTATGCGCAGGGAGGTGGCTACGCCGAGGAGGAAGATGATTGCGCAGAGAAGTAAGATAGTTGCGCAGTGAAAGATGAGGGATGCACAATGAAAATACATGATGGAAATGCGTGGAGACGAAGATAAAACTTGCAACGGGGAAGAGAGATAATACATGAGAGGGAGTAGAATAAGAGGTGAAGGAGGAAGAGAACGGGCGGGGGAATTGTGGCGGACCCACCGGGATAGCGGTCCGTCAGGATAAAGACGAAGGTGTGAGAATGACGGAGATGGAGATGGAGATGGAAGGGACAACGCAGCTCCACCGCAGACTCAACATGCACGTACTCCAAAGTGTGCAAAATGAAAAATAAGCTGAACCAGACTGCAATTGGGGTATACCCCCAGCGGACTAACAAGACTGGACTGGTACTGACAGTGGTACCGGGCAGGACTGGACTGAACTGAGTGAGCACACAACTTGTGGGGTCAGACCACGGCCTAGTCCCACAGGCCGAATAGACAGAGTAACATGATAGGCCCTGGCTGTAGGCCAGGGCAGATAGAGGCATGTTGCACGATCCTCAAACCTGTAGTGGATCGCAGGAGCCATAAACACCCTATCCGCAAAAGCAGCGGAACTCTGCAACAACGAAGGCTCTAAAATCTAGGATGCGGAGCAAGCTCCATGCGGAGTCCATGCGATGCAGCCTAAGCTACATAATGTCAAATGAAAAGCAAATGTCTGGTACACACATCCTAACTAACAGCATAAAATGAAATGTAGCAAGATAGTCCCGAAGACTATTGCCTCAGTGTTGAAAGGAAAAGATAGAAATATGTCACAAGGTAATGTCGTGTGGCTAATCCACTAAGAGTGGATGGTATAAGAGGGGGTTAATGCAGCATAAGAATTGAGACTCCTAAGGTCAGTCATACACGAAGGTCGGGTAGGTCATCAGGCTCAGGGTGCACACAACTCACAAACTAGGGAGGAAGTCAGATCTGGGAGCAGGGAACTCAAGATAACGCTACGGTCCCAATGCCTATGCGATACCAAGGGAAAAACCAACTCAGAGATACCAAACTAAGTGACAACCATCATGCGACAAATGCAAGGGGATGTACATGGAACTGGGTGTACGTTAATTTTGCCTTTTGTACGTATGAAACGTTAAACAAAATTGATGATTTCTACCTTTCTAGGTTTTTTCGCAGCTTGCAATACTCTATTTGAGCATGATCCTCATACTTACGTAGACGTGCATCCAAGGGAAAGGGGGGCGAGGGTTAAGCATGTCACATGTCGTTTTGTGACCATGTTCTTTCCAACTTAAATGTTTATTTACAAATACATTTCTATTTATATTTGTTTGACATGTTTGCATTGTTGCACATCATGCTCTCACATTTCACATGTGATAAAGACCGAGAAAAAAATGAGAAAATATTAAGACATGACATAAGTTGTACAACATGAAAGCACTCTGCAAAACGGTCACAACACGAGATAAGGCATTATACACAGTCTTCGGTTCGCATATAAACCTGACAATGTGACAAACTACATTCTTTCCTTTTCTATCGATCTTTTTACAATCGCTGGTGCTATTTGAACTTTTCATATTGTACCCGGAAGATATGACAGATGTTTGTTGTGTCATGTGTAGTCATCATGTTGCCGCACAACAATTACTACATTATAAACAATTGCATTGGCAAAGATTTGTTGGCATGCACAATCACGACATTATAACATTCGCCAATTTCCTCGTCTCTGACCAGCATACGAGTGAGGCCCTCTGTGTCTTTTGCGACATGACAGTCCTCATCGGTTGTTCATTGTTTTTTTTTTTTTTTTTTTTTTTTTTTTCATTGTTTCTCAAAACTATCAACTCTCAATGTTGACCATCGATGGTGTCATATCGCACGGTCCACATTGAGAGAAGATTGTTAGCAACAGAAGGGGCGCGAGAGGTTGGTACCAAAATCACGCTAGGCCGATTACACTGCTCGCTTGGACAAAAAATTGCCCTCAGTACTACCACACGCGACACTTACCTGGCATAAAAAGTTGATGGTGCATGAAGGGGCGACACGATTTTAGTACCGGCCTCCCACGGTGCCTGGACGTTGTTACACATGTAACAATCCTTTTCAAAGCCGCAATGTTGCGCACAGTACTTGGACGGTGTTGGTCATATCATAATTATATTTTTTAAGAGGTGACGCCGTTGTTACGCATAAGTTAAGCATACGTCTAACTTCGACGTTGAAACTCTAACCATGCCCATCTGTAGCGTATGCTTCATGAATGTGAACACGCGCCTTCATGCCCCAGTGAACGTGCGTTCAACCCCCCTCTTGACCGTGAACAGTAGTACCGATCCCCACGTTCATGGCCGCGAGGGGGTCTTCCACATATATTTTTGGTTGGAGAGAGTCATGACACCCCCCCCCCCCCCCCCCCCCCCTYTTTKTTTTTTTTGGGGGGGGGGCAAAARAAAAAAAAAAAAGGTGGAAGCCCGCCCTGCCTCTCCTCCACCMCCACCATTTTTTTTTTTAAATTATTATTATTATTATTATTTTCAATAGTTAGGAATCAACCAATCAATCAATTAATCAATCAAAGTTGATGCTTGACTGATTGTTTTGCTCTTTTTTTTTTTTTTTTTTTCTCTCTCACTTGGGTAAGGTGGCGGCGTGAAGTAGTCACGTCGAAAGCAGCTGAAGCCGATAAGGTAGTTAAAATCGTCGAAGTGGTCAATGGCGTCGATGAACAAGAAGTCGAGTCGATGTCGAAGCAGAGCCGCAAAACTCGGACATCCTAAAAAAGTTGATGATGGAGTTCCTGAAGGTGTGAGTCAGTAGGAAGATAGTACTAGGTGATTAAAGTGTCGGTCGTCGAGACGTCGAAGGTGTTGACGAGTGCATTGTGGAAGTGCGAAGGCGTCCGTCTGGTGCTGAAGAACGACCTTAGAGGAAACGGGCTCGTCCTCAACAATCTTCTCAGCCGGAGGAGGAGGAAGAGGGTTGGTCGACTGAGTAGGAGCAGATGTCTCAGCACGACGAGCATGATCATATGCATGCATCAATATTCGGACGTGCTCCAAGTGCTCAAGGGGCTCCCAAGTAGCCTCCTCCTTATGATAGCCCTTCCAACGCACAAAATACTCGATGCGTGGAAGGGTATCGACGGTCACTCGACGAGATACGATGTCGGAAACAACGAACTCCTTGTGACCATCCACCATGATAGGTGGAGGGCGCTCATAAGGACGTCCGACGAATCGCTCAGACAGTCTGTGATAAGGACGCAGTAAGGAGACGCGGTATACATCGTGTACGCGAGTATGTTGAACGTAATCAGGTAGCTTCACATGGAAGCTGACCGGACTAGCAGCAGTATCAGTTTCGACGGCCTGAAGGATGCAGCATGGACCGAAAAAGTGATGCCTCAACTTGCGAAGTGTATCTGCTTCGAGCTGCAAGTGGTGTGCGTCGACGAGAACATCGTCACCGACTTGGACTGGATGATCCATTCGTGATCGATTTCCTTGTGTGGCCATGCGAGTCTGGGAGCCGGTTAGACTCTCATATGCACGTCGCATAATCATCACGGTGTGGGCGATCCAGTCGTCAATCGCAGGACAACGAGTGTCTGGGCGCAACTGCGATGGTCGTAGGAAATCCGCGGGTACCCGAGGGTGCCCCGCTTCTCCCTCCCCTTCGCACGACCGCAGCGCCACATGGCTCTCCCTCTTATGGGATGCCCCGCGCCGCTCGTGCATCTACTTCCCCCATTCCTCCTCCTCTTACTCCTCGCTTGATCTATGTCCGCCGTCTTGAGACCGAGCTTGCCCAGATCCAGACAGACCTCGCCCTCTTACGTCTTCAACCACCCCTACCATCACAGATGGCGACGCCTTCGGGCACACCCCCTTCTTCCTCTACTCTTCCATCCATGCAGGCTCGCTTCCGCCGTCCTGCACCCCTTCACCTCCATCCTATTCCTTCCTACTTCCTCGGTTGCTGCAACCTCTTCTCCCGCAACTCCCTCGCAGTCTGCCGCTGTTCCCCCCGCCACTCCCCCACACGGCCCGGGCGTACAGTCAGTTGCGCCCCCTTTTCTAGAACGTGCGCCGACTTACTCAGTCGTAGCTCAGGCCTTTGCTCCTCGATCTCCTCGCAGTCAAAACGGTGGCGCACCACTCGTCCACGTGACGGACATTGCCTTGTATGACAGTACAGGGATACGAGTATCTCTGTGACTACAGTCTGCCACCCTCACGCTCCAGTTCATGGACGTCCCACCCGACACATGGGTGACTCATCTCTCCACTCGCCTGCGTGGTGGTCCTTTCGATTCCTGGGGGAATTTCTACACTCACTCTCTTTGTGAGGGTCGGACCCCAACCTTCATGGATTTTCAAGCGTTCCTCGAGGATCGCTTTGGAGCCCGACATTATGTGATTGATGCCTTCGAGCGTGTCATCAATACACGCTGGTCCGACTCTGGTGGCGCTGCCGGCCTGGACCGCCACATCTAGGTCTTTCAGGACGCCCGCCTCATTGTGATGTGGTGTTCCTCCCCGAGGCTGCCCTCATCGATCGTTTTTTGGCCAACCTTCGAGTTATGGCGGTATGACTTCACATCCGCCCCGCAGGCTTAAGAGGCGCTAGGGCCCATCAGCGGACGCGGGCCCGTTTTTAACCCACTTCGTCCTCCCAGCCTCAGCGTACTAGTTACTCTCCCTCCTCCTCTCACGACACTTCCCAACGTCGTTCCCCTTTCCACGGTCGTCCCTGTCGTTCCGCACAGCAGGACCGTCACTTCTCGCGCCTCTTCAACACGCTAGAGTATGGTGAGCAGGACGTTGTTGCCCCACTGTCACCTGAGGGTGACCATATTGAGGGCGAGGTCGTCCACTACCACCTGGAGGACTCTACCCTCCCTATAGCCAAGCGCCTCCAGCTCGCCCTCTCCACCCTCTCTCGGGCATGTAGCCGCTCTGGTCACGTTGGCACGTCGCCCCTCGAGGTCCCTTAGCAGAACCTCCCTCACGGCTTTGTCCCTCCTTGCGGTGTCCTTTCCGCTGAGGAGCGCGCGGCCATTTTGGGTTGGTGTGGGTATTTGCGTTGCCACCAGGACGGTCATACCTCCTCGTGGCGCCCTTACATCGCCGCCCTCGACCGCCACTACCCTGAGCTTTGTCGCCCGCGTCGTGCTCTATCCCCCCTGGCGCCTCCTAGCCATGGTGCAGTGTACACCTGCGCCCTCCTCAATAGTCAGCTTCCCAACATCTCCGTCGCGGTTTGCCCCTCTCGCTACTAGAGTTGAGGTATCCCAAGACCCGACAGAGTGGACTCGGCCCTCTATCGCAGTACCGTCTGCGTCTCCACAGACCACCGTCTCCCCTCCTACCTCTTTCCGACTACCAACACCTTGAGCCATTCGCTCAGCCCCCGCAGAGAGCAACTTGCGACTCGCGAGGACGTTGTGTCCTCCCTTCTGGACTTGAGCATGCTCCATGCTCGTTAGGAGCGACTCACCCTCCATGTCACTGCACTGCATCGTCTTCTCGCCATCCTCTCTGATCCTGATCGCACCCTCCCGATCATTCCAGTACGACTCGGGACCTTCACGAGGGTGTACTTAGCGTTGTGGGACTCTGGTTCTCAGGGCGACTTCATTCACCCACGTGTGGTGAAGGAAGCACGCTTACCCACGATAGGGTCTCTGACTCCCATCTCCGTCACCCTAGGAGATGACACGACCCAACGCTTATTCGATCAGACGGTCCCCGACCTCCCTTTCTTCCTCACTTTGGAGTTGACTGATCGTCCCCCGGCGTCTCATCGCCACCGCTCCTCTGCATATTTCGATGTAATGGAGACGGGGTACGATTTCATTCTCAGTACTCCGTGGTCTCGTAGGTTCCGAACCACAGAGGCCAATTGGGGGACCAACACTCTTGTTCTCATAACGAAGTGTGGACAGACGTATCACGTACCTTTCATAGGTACCACCACGACACCACGCCCCAAGCCTCCTCCCCCGGAGCCTTCCATGCCCACACCATCTCCTAGTATCACCGTCACCTCGCCTCAAAAGTTCGTCCAGTTCATCCGATAAGACGACGTCACCTTCTTTATGGTGAACGTTACGGATCTCTTGCACTATGATCCACCTTGCCCAGACGCCGAGCGCATCTATGGAGCCAGATCCTCCTTTTATCTTCATGGCTTTCATCTCTACTTCCCTTCCTCTGTCGTCCGTTGCGTCCGCCTCGTCGTCGCGCGCCGACGCTGGCGCTGAGGAACTCGCACGCTATACGGACCGACCTGGAGCCCGCAGTTCGTGACCTCATTCGAGAGTACCACGACATTTTCCCATCGTCGTTCTCGTACACCGGCATCCCACCGATGCGTGACGTCAAGCACTCCATCCAGCTTATGCCTGACTATCGTGTTCGCAACCAGGCATCCTATAGACTCTCGATTTCCAAGGCCACTAAACTCAAGCGTCATTTTGAGGAGCTCTTGAGACTGGGTTTCATTAAACGCAGCAACTCCCCGTGGGGTGCACCCGTTCTCTTTGCTCGCAAAGTGGATAAAATTCTTCGTCTTTTCATCGATTATCGCGACCTTAATCGCTACACGGTTAAGAACAGTTACCCCATGCCTCGTGCCGACGAGCTGTTCGACCGCCTAGTCAACAACCGCTTCTTTACGAAGATTGATCTTCGTAGCGGTTACCATCAGATCCGCGTCGTTGCAGAGGACTAGCCGAAGATAGTCTTTTGGTCGCGCTTCGACCACTACGAGTTCACAGTGATGTCATTCGGCCTCACCAATGCACCCGCCACCTTCCAGAGGGCAACGAACGATACCTTCAGGGACATCCTGGAAGAATATGTTCTCGTATACCTGGACAACATCCTGGTCTACAGTTGTACCTTAAAAGACCATCTCAGACACTTCCGCGATGTCCTACATCGCTTACGCAAGCGTAACTTCTATGCCAAGCTCAGTAAGTGTCGCTTTGCCTAGCCCAAAGTGGACTTCCTATGACACTTTGTGTCTGACCAGGATCTCCACATGGACGACGCAAAGATCACTGCTATTGCGGAGTGGCCCGTCCTCATATCGGCCAAGAAGCTTCGCAGCTTCATAGGCCTCACCACCTATCCGAGTTTAGTTTCACCACTTAGCACATAAAGGGTGAGACCAATCGGGTTGCAGATGCCTTATCCCTGCGCCCTGACCATAATCTGGAACAGATCAAACTCGCTGTCATCTCGGTCACCACCATCCACCACTCGGTGACCGATGAGTTTCATACCCAGTACCGCCACTGCCCCAACTATCGCGACATCCATGCGACCTGTCGGAGTGGCAAGACCGTTCCCAACTACTCTCTTGGGGACAACGATCTTGTGTACTGGCACGGTTCACAGGGCACCAGAGAGCCCCGTATTTGCGTTCCCTCCACTAGACAGCTATGCGTCCGGGCAGTAGCAAAGTTTCATGATCAGGTAGCCGTCGGTTATATGGGCTTCCACAAGACGTTGGCTCGTGTGAGCCGCCTGTACGTCTGGCCAAAGCGCAAGGACTTTGTGAAGGACTACGTCATAGAGTTTCCCACCTGTCAGGAGGCGAACAGTGCGAACCACCTGCTTTATGGTTTGATCTAGCCTCTTCCTATCCCTGATGGTTGTTGGCAGTCTATCTCGATGGACTTTATCGGTCCTCTTCGACCTCCGACCCCCCGCAGTCATGATACTATTCTGATCGTCGTCGACCGCTTTACGAAGCGCGCACGCTTTGTTCCGTGCCGCTATGCCATTAGTGCACGTGAGGTCGCCGACATCGTGTTTGCCCGAGTCGTGTGTGACCACGACTTACCTCTGAGCATCATATCTGACTGTGACCCGTGCTTTACCAGCCGATTTTGGCGACGTCTCCACGAGGTGTACGACACCTAACTCCGCTTCTCCTCGTCTTACCATCCCCAGACTGATGGTCAGACCGAGGTTACGAACATGACTCTCGGAGATGTTCTCCGAACGATTGTTCGTAACGACCAGCAGTGGGATCTCTATCTTGCCCACGCGGAGATAGCCTACAACCACACCGTCTCGCCAGCCACGGGGATGTTGCTTTACTATTTCGACCTCGGCTATCACCCTCGTGTTTCCACGAACTTCCTTCGACCGTCATAGATGCACCCCGACACGAGTTGTCCCGCGCTGGATGATTGGGTTGCACACATGACGTCGATCATGAAGACCGCGCATGAGCACATAGCCGCTTCCCAAACTCGCATGGCCGCACGTGCGAATCGATCGAGGATGAATTATCCGTTCAAAGTCGGTGATAATGTGCTTGTTGACGCCCGCTACTTACAACTCGAAGTGGACATGCTTTGCAAGTTCCGGTGTCGCTTCTTTGGCCCATGCCGCATTCTCCAGGCCGTCAGTTCTGATACGGCTTCTAGCCCGGTCAGCTTCCGTGTGAAGCTGCCCAACTACCTACACAAGGCTCGTGTGCACGATGTCTACCACGTCTCATTACTGTGTCCCTACCGCAGACCGTCTGAGCATTTTGCTGGACGACCATACGAGCGCCCTCCATCCATCGTGGTGGACGACCATGAGGAGTTCCTCGTTTCAGACATCATTGGTTGTCGAGTCACTGACGACAACCCTCCTCACGTCGAGTATCTCGTACGTTGGAAGGGTTGCCCTGATGAGGAGGCTACTTGGGAGCTCCTCGAGCACTTGCAGCACGCTCGCATGTTGGTGCGTGCCTATGACCGTGCTCGTTGTGTTGGGTTGACTGCTCCTCCTCAGCCCACTGACCCTCTTCCTTCTTCCTTGGTCGAGGAGATCGCTAAAGTCGAGCCTGCTCCATTTGAGGCAGACCTTCAGCAGCAGCCGAATGCTTCTTAGCGTCCACAGCGCACTCGTCGTCGTCCTGCTCGATACGACGATTGACTCTGACTTATCTTCCCACGTCTTTAACTTCTCAGTACTCTGTCTACTCCAGTTTTCCTACTTCACCTTGTCGACGTTGCAGCTCTTCCTCGACGGCATTCCAGACTTCTCATCATGGACGTCATCGACAACTTCACAACCTTGGTCACGATCAACTCTGCCTATTTCAGACGTCGTCACTCTCTTACCACCTTACCCTGTACAGTACCCTGGTTGTGTCGTATGATCGTCTCCGAGTCCCTTCGCCGGGTTCCTCTGAGTTGGGGTTTCCCTTGGTATACACATAGGCATCGGGACTTAGCGTTGCCCTGGCTTCCCAGCTTATGGATCTAGCTCCGACTTCCCTCACTTTATGAGTCATTTGCATGATTCCCTTACCCATCACTTTTTCTACCCTTTGTCGGCCCTTCCACCCTAGTTAGGCAGCCTTGCACGTTTTATCTAGGTGCGCCCAATATACCAGACTCCCTGATTCCCTTCCATGGTCGACCCTACATGGCGATTACCCCTTTAGTCGAGCATTACCCGCCCTGATGGTCTATCTTTTAGGGTCATTGGTTCTGTTCGCTCCTTGATCCCTACCCTCATTGAGCCTGATGACATGTGTCTCCCTGTCATTATGTGTGGATGCCCTTAGGAGTTTATCGACCCCTAGGCTGCATTCGCCACCCTCAGAGACCATCCCATCCTGTGGTTTGCGACACTCTCCTCCTGTGACATATGGTTGTCTTGTTGTTGCTTTATTGCTCTGAGACTGAGGCTACTGCCTCTAACATTTTTAGGATTTAGTTGTTTCTGCTTTCGCTGTTCTTAGGACTTATACACGAGTCAGTTGTTTCCAGACTGAGGCTACTGCCTCCAACATTCCAGGATTTAGTTGTCATTACTTTTTGCTTTTCTAGGATATATATACTAGTTAGTTGCTTATGCTTTCACTTAGGCTGTTAGTTGTGACAATGTTATTTTTGTGACATTTTCTATCTTAGGTTGCCTCGCATGGACTCAGCATGGAGCTTGCTCCGCATCCTAGACTACTCGAGTTTTCTTTTTCTTTGGTATAGTTCCGGTTCTTGGCGGAAACGTGCTTGTATTTAGGCGATCTATCACAGTCCGAGGATCTTGCAGCGGACCACTGGTTGGCTTGTGAGACCAGCCCCTTGGCCTATTCTCACAGACCTGTGTTGTATTCAGGGTAGTCTTGTTAGTCCGCTGGGGTATACCCCAGCCAGAGTCTGTACTTTGGGTCATTCTACATTCGCACAGTTTGGAATACGTGCGTTGGAGTCCGCGTGGGAGCTGCGTTGTGCCGTCTTGCTCCACCCTCATCCTCCATCCCCATGTCTATCCCAGGCGGAGCACCTCACCCGGTTGGTCCGCCACAGTGTGCGTGTGAGGTAGCAGAAAAATTTGACCAGGAGTACACTAGACTACAGCTTTCATCACACCAAGGATAACCTCGTAGCTTCGAAATCTACAGATCCATCTCCGATGCCGCCATCGTTGCTTCGGCACTCGAGAGTCAGCGACACTCGAAATGACATGACTTGGAGCACAACGACTATCATGTGACGAACTATTTCCCGAACCCGTGCTATCTTTCGTACCCCTTTGGTTTGAATCTTTCTTGAATCATACCGACCCTACAAGCACCCCGTTTGTTTTCTTGATTTCGGGCGCCGCGTTTTGGGCCCCCATCTTCCGGAAGCTTGTTGTGATTCTTCGGTTCTGCTTTTTCTTTTGCAATTCGGGAAATACATAGGAATTTACGTGCGCCTTAGCGAGCGCACTGGGAATTGGGCCCGACAGTTGGGGATTCCGGGATAAGCGAAACTTCGACGTGTCCTTTTTGTGTGTGAATGTTCTCGGTCGCGTTGGGGAAAACTCTCGGAATTTTGTGAGGATACGAATAGGCGTAGGACTTTCTTTTCCCGCATCGTCCTTTTCGCGCGCGGATATGGTGATTTCAATTTTAAATTGGTTTAGGACATAGACAAGCTATAACTGTTTCGGTGCCTTTTTCTTTTTCTTTTTGTTGACAACGCCACATATACGAAGCTTTCTTCCCCCCCCCCCCACTCTATTGCCCGCATCGTTCTCTCCAGCGCTCTTTCCTCCTTCCCCCCCCTTCTCATCCTCCCTTTTCGCAACTGTTTTCCCTCTCTCTCTCCCGCTCTGATCGATTGCGCGCCCATTTCCCGTCTTGCGCTACTTCTCGCGCCCTTTTTCCTTTCGCCATGAATCGAAAGCCCGGTCGATCCTTCGATTACTCTCGCCCACCAATCAGACGCGTGGTACGATAGGATATGCCTAGTGCACGACGAATCTGATTGGCGAAGCTCAGAGCCTCGAAGGATCAACATGGCTTCTGCAGTGCGCTCCCCACCAAGTCTTCTCCTCCTGCTTTTTTTCTTACACTTCGATTTTCCCCGTGCCTTCTCTCTCCCTTGCCCCCCTTCTCGCCACTATAAATTTTACAAACGCGCCCGCAAATCTCTCTTACGTTCTCGACTCCCAAGCCAGCTTTCGGGAAGCAATGGCTAGGTAGAGTGTTTGGTGCGAGTCGGAAAGTCCTGTCGGGCTGACGATAGGCTGGCCGGTTGCGCGCTTGATCCCCACGACGGACTGTGGGATCTGGGCGAACCGCGTTGAGTTTACGTCGGCGGGGTGACGATCGCAGTGGTGGGAGTTAGCACGCGACGGCCGGGATCGTCAGTGCGGGCATGAGGATCGATGATTGGAGTTGAGTAGATGGTTGGCCTGGGGCCATATTGGAATTCACGGAGAATGCGCCTTTGTTGTTGCGGATCGTTATCTCTGGCGTAAGTGTACGGCGGCAGTGCCAAACTTTCTCTTTTCGGATCTTGTTATCTCCTATCTCGACCTTCCTCCCTCGTCTCTCTCTCTCTCCTCTATCTTTGAATGACGATGTGAC
>BFEA01000237.1:1703110-1721056 GCA_003427395.1 Chara braunii
ATGAATTTGTGTGCTCTCCTGTGTGAAGGAACTTCTTCCGGAACTCTTCCATTAGTTTCCTGGGTAATCCCCGGATGTCGAGGAATTGATCCTCTTGTCTTGTGAACGGTGGATGCGCGTGTACAATTCCCTCGGTTGATTTCCGACATGTGCACCCCTGTCATTTTCGCACCTTTCACAGTGAATATATGTATGGAGATGCTTGCCTTTTTGTATTGATTAGACGCCGCACTTGGCGAAATTTTGTTCGAGAATGCAAGAGTGTTTAGATCTGTAGTTCTGAATGCATTGTGCATGCCATCTGCCTTATGTTGCACGACATCTGCAACCGATCTACAGGGCAACCTCGAGAAACAAGGCGCCTGGGATCAACGCCGTGGTGACTTACTAAATATGAGTCGCGGGTCGGTCCCTCAATTACATGCATGATCAAGCTGATGAGTGTTTTCTCTCTTTCTCGTGTCGAAAAGAATTGATTGGTGGTTGTGCGAGTGTTTTTCCTTGATGACGTCTCGGGATTTTTGCAATTGATTGACATGTGGACTGACAAACGCCCTTCGATCGGGCGTCAGGCTCCCGTATCTCCCGTATCAACGTGATCTTTTCCTTACGATGAGGAAAGGACACGTGTATGCGAGTGGGACGTACGAGAAGCTGTCGCACGGATCGGCAGACGATATTACTTCCCTCCGGAAAATCGTTGTTCAGGGTTCGTAGAGGCTGGGTTTGTCATTATCGATACACACTTTCCACCTTACTCGATACTGTTGCCATTTAACGAGTTGATCGTCATCCCGTGGACGGCAGTAGAACCCCACTGGCCTCGCACTCTATGCACTGAGTGCCAACGCTTTGAGCGCTACGAATCCAAGGGTTTCCACTACCGCGTACGGAGTGAAGACGAACACAGGGAAAGAGCCACACGACTGAGGCCCTCCACGTCGGACTCAGAACTGACTGGTGAACGACGTCGGGACGTAATACGAAGACGAGACACGCGAAGCGTGCCGAAACCTTTTCGCTCTAAATGAAGGGCCGTAGCACGGTGGGAAGTCCGACAATACTTTTTGGATTGAATTTGTATCTCTCTCCCCTTTCGCGCCGAACTCTCGCGCGCATTTTGCGATGTGCGAAAAACGGTCGACTTACTCCATCGGACCAACACGGGGAATTTCAGTTCCGTCTGTGTCCCCACACTCAATTTCCAAAAATCCTTTGCACACCCCATTTTGCTGTTTTTCTAGGCCCTTTTTCCGCACCTTTAGCACTCCGAACGGAAGACAGCACAGGGCGTGAGGTTGCGCGTCACAATCACGCTGAAAGGGAGAAGCATCTCTCACTTGATCTTCTTCTTGGACCGCAGTTGGTTGCTGTGGCCACACTTCTTCTTCCTACAGTTCACCGCTCGCAGATACAGACTCGCGTAGCACTTGGGGCACATCATCTTCTCCTGATTATACTTCCTCGCAAGAGCCACCAGCGAAGGCTCGATGATTCTCCACGAAGTCTCAGCACAAGACGTAGGGTGGACTCCTGGATGTTATAATCTGCGAGGGTCCAGCCATCTTCAAACTGCGTTCCCCCAAAGATGAGTCTCTGCTGATCCCGAGGAATCCCTTCCTTGTCCTGAATCTTCGTCTTCACGTTGTCGATGGTATAGCTACTCTCGACTTCCAACGTTATGGTCTTGCCCGTGAGGGTCTTGGCAAAAGGTCTGCATTTTTACTCACCTGTTCCGTTTCTGGGCCGAGTGTGAACGGAACGGAACTCCCCCCGACTTCACGCCCAACGCCGCCGAGAAAGAGGGATCTAACTTGTTTGTCTTGCTGTTATTTCGAGTTCATACATCCCCTCTTGAAGTTCGATGGTCTGATGAATGGGTACCCCCTGCAGTTCTCTACCCTGTGGCCCCTCCTGACTAAAAAGACGCACCACGAAACCACCGAGGCGAAGATTTCACAAGTAAGCGGAGGACGTGCTGCCGCTGGGTGCACATGCCTGCAGCAACCCCAATCGCTATCTCGTGGCCTGCTCGGCAGACAACCCGACGATAGCTATCCGGTAGGCCGCGCGCAGTACCTGGGGTGGGGCGCGCGGTAGCCAACCCAACGGCCACTTCGCGTGGTTCACCACGCAGGTTCATCATCGGACCAGGACAACGTCAGAAGGAAAGGAAAAAAGAACAACAAACAGATCAGTGGGCCCAAACGCAACCTGGGACGCCCGATAACTACCAAACGCCGTTTTCTAGGAATCTTCGGGGTGGTTGAAACTCAGCAAATCGGGGAAGTAACTTCAAACTCGGCCGGATTTGCCGCGGTCGCTGTACTCCACGCCACCAGAGTTTTCTACCGTGCTGTAAAAAGGGCGGGAAGCTTAATCACCTCTGGAACGTGATTAGTGGAGCTCAAGTACGCTGTGGAACGGCGCCAGTTTCGACTGTAGTGTAGTGTAGTGTGGTGTAGTGTAGGGAACCTTATTGCAGCCTCGCGTAGGACTTGCGGCACATCATCTTCTCCTGATTGTACTTCCTCGCAAGAGCCATCAGCGAAGGATCGATGATTCCTCCACGAAGTCTCAGCACAAGATGTAGGCTCGCATGTAGTGATGTTGACACGGGGACGTACGAGGGGTCGAGTCGGGTGAAAGGCCTTGCAAGCGAGCGGGGGCCAAGGTCCCACTTGCACGGATTAAGAGATTCTGTCCGTTGATCTTTGCTATCTACGGTCAATATCGCTTAATTCGTGTAAGTTGGACCTACAGTAGCCCCGGATTGGTCGACGGTGGATGAGGGAAGCGGGAAGCAGCAGTAAAAGGTGTGTTAGTGTCACAGCTGCGAACGACAACAGGACGCGGTAAAGGAATTTTTGGCCCGTGGAGCTCATAGGAAAAAAAAAAAAAAAAAAAAAAAAAAAAAAAAGGATTCCGAATCGCGGAGGCGGGACAGGAATGGTGGTGACGTGTGGTGGAGTGTCTGATTTCCGCGAAATCAAGAGAGAGCTTCACAGTCTCAGAGATTGATTGCTGGAGATTGATTGCTGATCGTAGAGTCTAGGAGTATGTCAACGGTCAGGCGACGGTGGTTTTGTCTGTGGAAACTCTTATTACAGTAGATCCCTGCGGAGAGAGAGATAGGCCSGGKGGGGKGGGKGGGGTGKGGWGRGGSGRGGSGRGGSGGGGSGAGAGRGGGGGGGGAGGGAGGTTGGGAAGGAGCCGACAGTTATGCGGCTTATTGACGAGGGAGAAGATAGCGGCCATGGCTTTGAGAGAATCGAAAAAGATGGATCCCGAAACGGAACTTCGATTGGCGGCGGAGATTGCTGAGGAGGCGAAGAGGCTGAAAGCGAAGGCGGAGGAGATTGGAATTAGTGCGTACCTTCAGGACGATGCGGTGATATTCAAGAAGGCGGCCATAGCCGCCTTGGCGCAGAGAGATGATCCACTTGCAGCTATCAGAAGCAGGTCGGGGATGGGACGCCGACGGCCTAATGAGAACTTCCTCCGCGCTACGCTGCGTAGCGTTGAACAAAGTAAAAGCTTGTCTCCTTGCCCTCCTGAGTGCTATAAACTCAAGTGAAAATACATAAATTAAACAATCTCTTCTTTTTCAATCTGTCTGCCTGTCTTGCTGAGAGAATCTCCGCGTGCTTGTCTCTGCCTGGCAGTCATTATCTTACTATGCTTGTCGTCCTCAGTCTGTCTCTGTTGGGACAGATGCCTTTCTTCGTGGACATCGATGAACCGTTAGATGGATGCATGGTAGGATGGATCTCGGTGGATCCATTCATCCATGGTGTTATAGGCCTTTCGTTTTCCCCTAAGAACAATCAAAGATAACAATGGTGAAGACATACGGGAGATGATGACGATGGTGACGATGATGACGATGATGACGATGATTATTAGTATGATGATGACGATGGTGATGATGATGACGATGACGATGACGATGATGGTGATGATGATGATGACGATGATGATGACGATGATGACGATGATGACGATGATGACGATGATAAGTTGAAGGTTTAGACGGAAGGTTGGACAACGAAGTCTATCTTGTGAAATCCAGAGAAAAGAGAAGATCGGATAACGGCTGTCACGAGGAGATTGAGATGAATCAAGGGCAGGCAGAATGAGATAATCTTCTTTTTACGTGAAAAAAGTAGATGAAAATGGACTCAGAAAGCAAGTCACTGAAAATGGACTAAGAAAAAAGTAGATGAAAATGGACTGAGAATAGTTTTATGGCATTTCGAGGGGAAGAAGACTGGAGAAACAAGGGACCAGAGAAAACACTCGACTCGACGATTTTGGATCTGGACTAGACGATTGTGGATCTGTTCGCTATTTTCAGCTACTGCCTTGTACACCTAAAAGGGTCGCTCAGAAAGCTGTTCTGCTGCTTTTTTGCAGCTCCTCCTCCTCCTGTTCCCCCCCCTCCTCCTCCTCCTCCTCCTCCTCCTCCTCCTCCTAGTCTTCATTCTGCTTCTCCTCCTGCTCCTGCTCCTCCTCCTCCGCCTCCTCCTAGCCTCCTCATCTCCTGCTTCTCCCCTCTATCTTGCAGCAGCATCCAAATCCAAATTGCCCAAAGAAACTTTCTCCTCTTTCGTCTACTTTCTCCCATCTGCCCAAATTGGCGGGCGACTTCGTCCCCAGCTCCCAGCTGGCATGTACATTTACAAGGCATCTCGCTTGAGAGCGAGATGAGGACAAGACGGACTATGGTCAGTGGAAACGTTAAAGATCGGGACCTTGATTTCCCGACATCATCGCCCGTACGGACAGCTGGAAGCGCAGTACGAAGAGGACACTGCGCGCCGAGGATCTGGTCAATCATCCACGTGTACGTGGCATCTGTCCGAGGTCATCGAAGTACGGTCCGTGAGGAGCTTCCTCATTGTTTCAACGGCTAAGTGGTAGGTAGAGAGCTCTCTACACGTGGATGACTGCTGGCTCTGAGCTCATCATGTTCACAAGTTCAGACTCTCCTCCTCTATGAACGCACGATGCCATGTGATGTGATGTGATGTGATTTTTTTTTTTATTTTTTTTTTTGTGATGGGTTTTTCTGCCCACTGTGCCGTGAGTATATCGTCGTCGTGTCTTTTGTGACATACATATGACATCGAATGTCGTGTTGAATCACATCAACCCAGGTGTTAGGGCAATAGACGTCGGATGAGTCGATCGAGGACTTGTTAACTTCGGAATATCTATATCCTGCGTTCTATCCGCAGGATGAGCCGATGGGCACCGTTGATACGTGGGCACGGCGATGGTGGTGGTGGTGGTTATGGGCAAGGGAAGGAGCGGGGAGACCGGAGCGGGGAGAGGGGACTTTAGCCGCGGGTGGAGGGGCGTTTAGTCGCGGTAGGAGGGGGATTTAGTCGCGGTAGGAGGGGGTTTAGCCGCTCGGAGATGATGACGATGGTACGCCGCTATATAATGACTTACCGTATATATCACCAGTACATCTGACGGCCTCCGATTTCTGTCCTACCTTCTCTTCCTCCGAATACAACGTACGGTCATTCTAGCTGTATCTAGACTGAAAGATGCCTCAAATATACAGCTATAATGACCATAGGTTGTATTCGGGGGAAGAAGGTAGCGTAGTGATGAGGAAGCGCAGCGGTGGCTCGTTACAGAGGGGCGGTGGGGGGAGGGTGCGGACAACCGAAGCAGCGCCCAGCGCCGCGACAATTCCCAAAGGGGTTGGGGTTTAACAGCTGACGCCCACAAAAAGACACACAAAGGGCCTCCACTGTTTTGTAATAACACCCTATCCAGCGGCTATGTCCAATGAGCAAGGGACACGCGTAGGGATGAGTTTCATCTGTGCCCCCGATCGTAATGCCCCATCATTTCTGCGAAGCGCTGCTGGCTGGCCGGGCGCACCCGTGCAACTCTCTTTTTTTTTTTTTTTTTTTTTTTAGTGTCCGGGCAGGAATTCGAACTCGAGTCCGAAACAAAAAACAAAAAACAAAACAAAACAAAACAAAAAAAAAAACAACCTCGAGTCCGGGCAACCTCACAATTCTACTGGGGCCGTTAGACCCATTAGGCCCGGACTCGTGTTCGAATTCCTGCCCTGACATGATCACTGGGGCCATTAGGCCCATTACTTTAT
The DNA here is from genome assembly GCA_003427395.1 of Chara braunii. Lineage (NCBI taxonomy): Eukaryota > Viridiplantae > Streptophyta > Charophyceae > Charales > Characeae > Chara > Chara braunii. The sequence continues at coordinate 1,709,244 of BFEA01000237.1, forward strand.
TACCGAGCTTGAGGCTTGGATATCGTGATGGAATCCCGGGGCTAGGTCTCACTTGCACGAATTAAGAGATACTGACCGTAGATAGCAAAGATCAACGGCCCAAATCTCCTAATTTGCGCAAGTGGGACCTTGCCCCCGGACCAGCGTCCCCATACGTTCCTTCCAGGAAATATATATATATATATATATATATATATATATATATTTTAATATTTCAAATAACGTTTTTCAAAACAACCTTGGAAGCATTCATGACTAATCTATAAAAAAACAAAAACACAATTCAATTACTTTGATCTGCATTATCTGACTACCGTCTTCCGCCGAACACAACGCACGCTCCTTTTGGCTGTATCTGGCCGGAAATATAGCTTGTATACATTCATTTTTAGGGCGCGTTGTGTTCGGGGGAAGACGGTAGTGTGGCAGTCACTCTACCCCGCCCGGCCTACAGGCCTCCGGCTGAGACTTTTGAGACGAAAGTGAACTCGGCCAGTGTCAGCGACGACATGCCATGTGTCGTCGTCAATGTTTCCAGGAAGCTGTCATAGAAAGTATATGTCTCTACTGCGTGGGCTATCCCCGATGCCATCATCCACCCCACCCTCTCTTAGCCGTGTCCCACATGCACTGTTGGGCACACACCTGCTGCAATCGCAGCAGGATCTCCCTCGTCCGTGCGAGACGAACAACAGATGCAGCAGCCTGAGGAGGAAAATAGACTACGATATGAACCACCTACAGAGCGCTGAGCTGAAAGTTTATCACCACCACGGCGAGCTGTTGCGGACCAAATCCTGCAGCAGCTAAACACCCTGGCCTTCCCAAAAAAAAACAAAAAAAAACACGCTGGCTTTGGATAAATCCCTGTGGTCGTCTGCCCACAGAGAAGGAATAAATACTGGGGACATCTGCTCAATGCCGCTGTGTGACGACTCGCCTGCGATCCGGCTAGCATGTGGTTCACATGCTTTGTGCCGTGAGGACTATGAAGTGTTAGCCCATGCTAGTTTTGTTTTCATATGTATGATGACAGTCAGTAGTGCACTCATGTACGACACCCTGACAGGGCTGGAACGGCAATGCCTCTACAATTGCAGTCGGCGTGCCTCTGTGTTCCTAGCATGTAGAAGCCAGGTAGGCGGTGACATCTGTCTACGCCGTGCCATTCGATGCAGCAACTGCGGCTGCGAGAATTGGATGCGGTGCTTCCACAGTCCCCAACCCAACCGGTCCTGTCCGGTCTGTAGGGGTGGGCAGGACCGGTCCTGCCCGGTCTGTAGGGGTACCCCCCAACCCAACCGGTCCTGTCCGGTCTGTAGGGGTGGGCAGGACCGGTCTGTAGGGGTGGGCAGGACCGGTCCTGCCCGGTCTGTAGGGGTGGGCACTTACCTTAGGCGGCGGCTGCTCTTCAACTCGAAATCTCTTATGCAATCCAAACACCTGTGACAAACTCCACCTCCTGTGTCCTTCATGTGCCATTGTAGAGCAGTCTGCTCCAGTGGTGAGTATTTGGAACCCTGTGACAAACTCCACCTCTTGTTTCCTTCCTATCTCCTCTTCTGCACTACTAGGAAATGCATACGGATGAGCATCGTTAAGAGAACAGACAAAATATAAGCTGAATATTTGAGGAAAAATGAACAGGAATATACCTCCGCCTTTGCGCTGCCTCCTTTCATAATGTGCAAGTGGGGCGTTATTGCACACGGGGATGTGGGCGGCTCGCACGCGATCACAATCGACGTGGCGAGCCTTGCACATGAGAGGCACAGTAAAAGGGGAGTTGCGAGGACAAATGAAATGGGTACCCAAAAAATCCAAAGCGAGCACGGTTAAACCACCAGTATACTTCCTAAAGTCGTGCCCGTTAACGCGCCACGATTTTAGGAAACGGACGGGCCACTACAGGAGCGCCCAAATTCATCCAACTAGAAACGTTTTTCTACTCAATTTTTTCCTGCGGCCGGTAGCTGTGCCAAGTATCTGCTGGTTTAAACCACCAGTACCTACCGCATTTTTAGGTGTTAACGCGAAGGCTGAAGTGGGGGTCCATACGCCTCATTTGCGTCAGAGGGGGGCTAAGACCCCCTGGGGTACTCGTGGATTAAGAACGGGATTTAAACGCTTCTGTTTTGCTCCGTGTCACTTGCTATAAAGGTAATAACTGCGTCGTTGTTGGTTTATCTCAACTCAAGTGTTTTCGTTCTTTGCGATAGGACTAAAGCTGCTTCGATTTTGGATCTACTCGTCTGGGTGAAATATATAGGGGCTGTTGTGGTGAAAATTGAAAACACAGTACGGAAAACAGAGTTAGCAGAAGGACACAGGACTTAGGCGCAGGGGAGCGCATGTCACACATACATCATCAGCAGGCCACACAGACACTCAGGAATCACAGTAAAATGAACTCCGATGCAGAAATCTCAGCCAGCAGATGAATGGCAGCAAGTTTTCTCAGAAATGCAGATTTTTCAGTCTGAACTGTGTGAGGTCATTGGAGTACGCTGTGAAGAAGAGCAGCGACAGAATTTGGCAGAAACAACATGCTGATGCTCTGAGTTATGTCTGAATCCTCCTCCTGAGAGAAGTTGTGGCATCGACCTGAGTCGTTTAACTGTATTGACTGAGAGTCGGTCAATCATTAACCAGCAAAATTCTGGTCTGTCCACTTTGGTTCCTGCACATGACCTGGAAAGATGTAAGCATTCATTCATTTTGATTGTTTTTTTTTTGCAAACATTAGCTTGCAGTTAGTCTTGGCCAATGCTGCTGCTGCTGCCTCCGTCTGTGGGAAATGATAAGGTACTATGTAGTATGCTGCCTCCGTCTGTGGGAAATGATAAGGTACTATGTAGTAGGTACTATGTAGTATGTACTATGTTGCTTAGGAACATCCCGTTGGAGGCTCAATGATTCAATGGTCGAGAAAGTGAAATTGGATTTATTGTGTGGCTGGGGGATGATTTTTGTGCAGTGAATAAGATGACAGACATGAATGAGATGTGGAGGCGGCGGGAGACAGAGATTGGGAGTGGGGCTCAGGCAAGGGACAGTAAGAGCAGAGGCACTGAACATCCACACGGTAATTCAGCAAAAAGACGTGAGAGAAGAGGTGATGATGGCCTGGGTAATCACAGAGACAGGTTTGGACGACATCAGAGCTGCAGGTGTTGTGGTCAATCATCGGCTAGAGAAGAGGAGGAGGAGGAGGAGGAGGAGGAGGAGGAGGAGGAGGAGGAGGAGGAGGAGAAAGGATATGCCTCCTTCCGAGACGACTACTTGTCTCCTGGAAATGGTGTGGTTTCTAGAGGCAAGGAAGAAATGTTTGCAGGCAAGATTGAAGGACATGGTTTGTTCAGATGGCCGTCAAAATTGAGCAATAGTTGCCATGGATATGACTGCCAAGAGTTTGATCATAGTGATGGGTATGAGGGCAGATGCAGTAGAGATGTGCGCCACACAGAGGCGAGGAGGCAAAGACACCTTATGGAGGACAGATTTGCCCATGGTAGCTATTCCAGAACCAGGAAGATTGAGAGTCAAAGCTACAATGACAGGCCTGTGCTGTTGAGAGCACAACTTGCTGACAGCGATCGGCAGGGGAGATTTGACCATGGCAGCAATGTCAAAACCAGGAAGAATGAGTGTCAAAGCTACCACGAAAGGCCTGTACTCTGGAGTGCAGAAATGAATGAAAGGGATGGGAAACGTTCGGAATGTGGTAGGGAATGTGGTAGGAAGTGCGGTAGGGAATGTGGTAGGGAATGTGGTGAAAGAAAGAAGAGAGAGAGGAAAGAAGGGAGACATATGAATCAAGATGTGTGTGAACGTCCATGGATAAGATGTTCCTCTCCCCGAAATGACGACCTATCTCCTCGAGATGGTGTGTGTTCGAGAGGCAGGGATGAAATGTTGATTGGCAAGCCGGAAGGACATAGCACAGCGAGATGTGGGTCAAGAGGTTGTGACATCTGCCATGAATATGATTGCCCAGAACCCGATCATTGTGCTGGGTACGAGGACGGGTGCAGCAGAAGACGGCGCTACACGGAAGGTAAGAGACGAAAACATCTTACGGAGGAGAGATATGACCGTGACCGCAATGCCAAGGACAGAGAGATGGAGAGTCTAAGCTACCATCTCAGGCCCGTGCTGTGGAGGGCACAACTCACTGAGAGAGATGGGAAATGTCGGGAATGTGGTAGGAAATTTGGCGAGGGGAAGAAGAGGGAGAGGAAAAGGAGGAGCATGACCCAAGATGAGTGTGTACAGCATGCGACACAAATGGATTGTCACGCTGCCCTGCAAAAGACTCCAACTGAGGATGATGATGTCGCCAGATTGAGGCATCACGATGCAGAATACTCTCGGAGAGGGATACAGCATCCTAAAGAGCTTCTGGAAAGCTACAGTGAACAGGGATTTTTATCAGAAAAGGATGAATCACATGAATCATTGGGACGCCGAAGCAGAGTGCTCAGATGCGAAAGGCCGCTGCTAGAGGAGAGTGGGGATGGCGGTCTGGATGATAAGGAGGTGGAAGAGTTCTTAAGAGCCAGGTATTGAGCTTTTTGCTTTGTCTGTTTTTGGACAACCCTGCTCATTTTGCCGTTTTTGTTTTTTGTAAAATTTGTAATGAATAGACTGCAACTTTGTATTGCAAATAGAAATGGAATAGAGGTTGGGGACCTCGCAATTCTACCCGGAAATGTCTACACACACTTGTTTGGGATTTTTGCTGTTTGCAACATGGAAGGGAGGTTCACACATGAATCCAAATGAGGGGGCGGGCCTTACGATGTGGAGTGCATGGTGCAAGGTGCAAACACACACACTCCAACCCCAAAAATGAAAAGAACACAGACATGCTCCCTCGGCCCTCCCCCCCCCAAAAAAAAGGAAATAAATGGCGAACATCAGACACAATTCGGCCGTTGTCACAGCCTCTCTCTCTCTCTCTCTCTCTCTCTCTCTCTCTCTCTCTCTCTCTCTCTCTCTCTCTCTCTCTCTCTCTCTCTCTCTCTCTGTGTCTGCAAATTTTGGTGGTGGTTCTATGATGTTTGTATTTTTGTCTTGTGTTTTGTATTTAATTGGCATTCGTATCACAGATCCTCGTTAAGCATCAGGATCTGGGGTGAGTTCTTGGGGTCAGTTGTCCCTGGCCGAAGTGACTGATGACATCATGACAGATGTGTATAAGTTCTTTCTGAAAAGTGTACAAGCTCTCAGAGTTTCCTTCGGAAAGTGTTGCATTAATGCAGATGTTGTGTAACGACTCCCCCTATCTGTTGAAAAGGTGGGACTAAGCTGACGTACGATATAATATCGTCCTGGGCGGATCTCGTGTTTGATTTGGTGCGACAGAGCAAAACGAGGGCGGGGTGAGGTTGGCTCCCGCATGAACGAGGCAGGGTCTAATCTACCGTCAGCGAAGTGTACCAACGTTCCAAGGAGCAGTGGTTTCTTAAGTCGCCTGCCTTTCGACCGCGAAGACAAATGGATGGACTGCACTGCGGACCGGCAAGTCGAGACGAGGAGCGAGGCAAAATGGATCAGGGGAATGGATGTGTCGGACAGTTTGTGTACAGACGAAGTGTTCTGTAGAGAATGGGAGGTGGAGAAGGGGAGGCAGCCAGACCCTTGGTTCTGTGGAGGAGGTCGTCCAAATGGCAGTAGCGATAACGATCACAAAAACTGTGAAGAAGATACGTCGGACAGCAACTCTGAGAAGAGGGGGAAGAGGAAGAGTAGGCAGAAGAGCGAAAGGTTGAAGGAAGAGAAAGAGAGGAGAACGAAGAAGGTAAAGACAAAGAAGAGGAGGAAAGGAGAAGGCGACAACAAGAGGAGAGGGGAGAGTGCAAAAGGTAATACCAAAAGGAGACGCAAGCACAGGAAGAATAGAAAAGAGTGTCACATCCATGTGAAAGATGGGAGCAGAGGTAGCCCCACCAGCACCAGTAAGCATGGTGGTGGATCAAGTTCATTCTCAACAAGTTATTCATCATAAATTCATAATGATAAAAGTGTCTTTCTCACTTTTGTGTTTTGGGTCTCATCTATGGATGCTGTTTTAGCTGTTGTTCCCTGCTGCTCCCAATCCACAAGTGTGATGCTCTGTTTGGCGACTTTTGCAGTGGTCGGAAATTGTGTGTAACTCCTTATTTTGGGAAGGTTACAAAGTTTTTTTTCCCTTTTTTTCCCCCTCTCCCTTCTGGAATCGAACTCAGGTCTGTATTTTCAACTGTTAATGGGTGTAGCAACTGGGGAACGGTTCACAGGTTAGGCTTGAAAGTTGAAACTTCTGAAATTCAGAGTTTAGCCTGCCTGTACGTGGGCAAGCCGTTGACTTTCAGTCTAGGCGAGGGAACTTTGGGGTTAAGGCCCACTTATCATTACTATATATTAAAAATATATATATATATATTATTAGCCTCCTGATGAGTCGGTGAAACCCCGACGAAACAGTTTGTCACAGCCCCTCGTTTGTTGTCCTCTTCTCTCTCTCTGCCTACGGTTTACCGGGCAGTTCTGTTTGTGACGATATATTAGCCCATGTACGACAGGTGCAACATAATGTGTAGGAAGGGTGAAACAATAGATGAAGTTCTATTCCCCACAGTATTCCCTCTGCAGATTCAGAAGGTCCTTCAGGTCTACTGTCTGACGTCTGACGACCCTCAGGTCATGCAGATTCAGCCAGCTGAACAGGGTTGTCCTAGGTCTGCCCAGACACACAGAAGGTCCTTCGTGCAAAATGGGTGGTGGGAAAGCCTTTTTTTTCTGAAGTAAGCGGCCAAGGGGTTCTGTCAGGGAGCTGGTTCTTTTTCTGCCGATGCCAAGCAGGACCCCGAAGCAATGAAGAAAAGGCGATAGGGAATGTACCCCGCCCCCCTCCCCTCCCCTTCCCTTCCCAGCAAGCACTCAACTCCTGATGAGTGAGTGGAGAAAAGCCCAGCTGGTCGGTCTGTCGCACCGCTTTTCCTTTGGGGTTGCGTTTAGCAAATACAGTGAGTGGGTATGTAGTGGAAAAAAGAGATTCACCAACTCCTGATGAGCGAGTGGAAAAAAGCCCGGCTGGTTTACGACTTCGATGCACTGGTCCTTCGGACTTGGTGGTGTTGTTGTCAGGGGTGTGAACTACACAGTCTGCTAGGGTTGCCTGGTTGGTGGGATGAGTGGAGTTGAGTCAGTTGATCACTTTCCTCAAGGGTATCACTCGCTACCTATGGGCAAAGAGGTGAGTCCTCATCATCAGTCAATTGCATCCTGGGCAGACTGGCGCCATTCAACGTCCTTAACGAGTTGGTGAAATCTGACGAGGCAGTCTGTGGCCGGGATGGTCACTACCTGTGAACGTGCGGGTGCGCATCAGCTGCCGTGAGCATAACAAGACCTCTTTCTGATCACAGTGAAGGGATTGGATGCTCGCTACTGAGCTCTGTCTGATCATTACAAAGAGATGGTCACTGCCCAGCTTCTGCCCCCAGAACTGTGAAGGTGGTGTTTGCCCCCGCCTCCCCCTCCCTCTACCCACCCTGACCAGGCATTCATCACCTGCCTGATATGTAGTTCTAGTCTTGTTTGAATGCAATGATGAATGAATGAGCATTCACGCAGCATGCTTTGAGCTCGCGGGAAATAGTACTCGTGGTGTTCAGCATGTAAAAAACCCGTTTGGTTGAGAAGTTGTGTCTGGATACACTGGGTCATGGTGGTATGTGATGGACTAACCATGCTGGGGTGGGCTGGAATTCACATCTGCGGGCTTCACTTTCGTCCCATTTCACTTTGCCTTGTGGTAGGCATTCTGATTTATGATCGGCAGGTTGCAGGAGCGATTTGTTTAATTCAGCGATTTAGATTGGCGCTGGGAATGCAATGATGGATGAATGAGAAACATCTATCACCCATTTTCCTGGCATGGTGGGACGGCATCATGTGTCATGGCTGTGTTCATGAAGTGGACAGGGACAGTAGATGTCCGTGCTTATGTGGATTGTCCAAATGCCATCCTCGTCCGCAGCGCCATTGCTCGATTGCAGGTTGATACGCTGGACCTCCGGTCACATTTGTCGCTAATATTTTCCATCACAGACGAGCAGTGCCCCAAGGCAACAGCCGGTGCTGCACCAGCAACAGCCAGAGAGTGCACTGACACTGCAGCCTGACTTGGAGGCAGGCCGAGGGACTCACCCTCTTTCCCCGGAGTGGCAACAGCTTCTAAACGCTCTTGGACACACGCACTCTGAATCTGCCTGACCGAAGCGAGATCACATGACCAGTGGACGTGCCAGCCTTTGCAGCTGCGTGCTCACGTCCGTTCTTATGTGATGACTCTGCAGATGTACGCTTAGGCGTGCGATCAGCTCTCCCTGTGCGGGCAGCACTTCGATGGTATAATCCACATGCAGGTCTCTGTCTTGACGCTCCAGATGACTATGTCCTCCACTCGTCCGACCCGTCTTATCATTGTCTTTCCTGGATGTAGAGGAGGAATCAAAACAATGACCATTCATCGTTGAGTATCCAAATTGCCGATTTTGGCGAAATCAATGCGGCAGAGGACCTCCATTTTCAGCTCCTGACTAATGGGACCAAAACTGAAATTAGGGTTTGGGGGTCAAATTTTTGTTTTTTTGTTTTTTTGTTTTTTTGCCTGTTTTTGTTTTGGTTTAGGGTTGCTGTCTGCCAAATTTGGTACTATTTGGGTTATTAGAATTTGTGCCGTTGGGAGGCCTGAAAATCCTGAAATTTGGATGACGTGTTTCATGCCAAAATTGCCTGAAAATGCACTTTTGGGTTGCTGTTTTATGTATGTTTGTTTGTTTGTTTGTTTGTTTGTTTTTTTTTTTTTTTTTTNTTTTTTTTAATATATTAGTAAGAAGTGCACTCTATACATTGGTGTGGAGTTTGCTTTAAATGGCCTTATGGTTTTCTTATAAATTGACCTGAAAAATGGGGGGTCGGTTAACCTTCTCTCCTCGACTCCTCCATGCAGTCCGTATAATCCAACTGTGCGTCAGTCTGTTGCGCTGGTGAGCATGAAGAATGAAATGAGGTGATGCGAGTGTAGCAGCGCAGCCGCCATGCTTTTGTGTCCGTTGCTGCCAGAAAGTTGTGGAAACTATTGTGCTCGGGACATCTGTGTGCAGCACGCAATCGGAAATAGTGTGTTCTACTCTCAGCATTGGATGCTATCGCACACCTCGCCTCACCGGAAACTCGCATGTCCTGTTTTGGGGTGTGATCAAAATGCCTGAGTAATACATCTCGACTCCTCCATGCAGTCCGTATAACCCAACTGTGCGTCAGTCTGTTGCGCTGGTGAGCATGAAGAATGAAATGAGGTCCCTCATTCTCTTCCCTCCTCTCTGCTCTGCCTTGCCCCACATCTTTCCTTCTTGTCCCCATGGAGAGCTGCAAAGTATATTTTCTTCTTGTCCCTGTGGAGAACTGCGAAACATATTTGGAAGAGGCCACCTTCTCGGTCGGCCAAGATCAGGCTATTGGGCCTGGGAATGGCAGAAGGCGCAGTGGACAAGACCACCTTCACAGTGGCCTAGATCAGGCTGAGGCGGCCAACAGGCAATGCCCTGACCCAGCCAACATGGCTAGCCCCTAGCTGAGTCATTGGCTCAGATTGTCGGATATGGTGGAGAATTCTGAGAGCAGCTGCTTAGCTCCCACACACTTTTATGTCTCGGGCACTCTTAAGCCACCACTACCCCCGCCGGCCTAAATTCACCTTCCCTGGCCTTGCGGACCGGGTTCTTTGGGGGGGGGGGGCGACTGGCAGATGCAGGCGGGTCCAGTCCAGGAATTTTCAAGCGCCAACTTTGGCGATTTTTTGTGCTCAGAAGAATAAAAAAAACAATGTGAAAATTTGAGATCCTGTAGATTAGATTGTGATCTTTCTAGGAAAAATAAAATAAATAAATAAAAATTTAGACCGTGAAATAAATGTTGTGTCATTTTGTCACGTTTTTCGTTTTTGCCACTCTGCAACATGTGGGACAACGGGAAAAGTACCCCAACTTCCATGATTTTTTGCGCGCAGAAGGATGACTCAACAACTCTGCAAATAGACAGGCCTATAGATTTGGTCGTGGAATTTCCACGAAAAATATTTAAAAATTTCAAAAAAATATTTAAGACCGTGAAATAAATGTCGCACATATTCCATTTTCGCCGCTCTATCACGTGTTGGCCAACGGGAAAAGTACCAGGCTTCAGCGATTTTTCACGTCCAATACTAGGCTTCCTGAGCTGCCCGGTCGGGCGGGCACGGCCGTGCACCCGTGCAGGCTGCACGGGTCGCCCGTGCGAGGGCTGTTGCGCATGCAGAGATGTGCCCGAATCAGCAGCCTTTTCCATACTGGCGGGGAGGTGAGGGATGGCGAGAGGGAGGTGGAAGATGGAGAGAGGAGAGTGGGAGATGGCGAGCGGGAGGTTGGAGGTGGCGAAAGGAAGGTTGGTGCGGGACATGGTCAGGTACGTATGTCGCGCTAACTCCTGTCTCTTATACACATCTAGATGTGTATAAGAAACCTTTTCCATACTGGCGGGGAGGTGAGGGATGGCGAGAGGGAGGTGGAAGATGGAGAGAGGAGAGTGGGAGATGGCGAGCGGGAGGTTGGAGGTGGCGAAAGGAAGGTAGGAGGTTGCATGTGGGGAGGTGGGAGATGGCGAAAGAGAGGGAGGTGGGAAATGGCGGGAGGGAGGTGGAAGGAGAGAGGGAAGTGGGAGATGGTGAGAGGGGACATAGGAGGTGGAGGATTGGCGGGAGGGAGGCAGAGGATGGTGGGAGGGACGTGGGAGATAGTGGGAGGGTTAGTGGGAGGTAGCAGGAGGGGTAGTGGGAGGTGGCGGGAGATGGCAGAAGAGCAGGAACGAAGTGGTGGGAGGGAGGTGGACGATGGCGGAAGAGAAGGAACGAAGTGGTGGGAGAGAAGTGGAGGACGACGAGCACATAGAGAAGTTGAACGAAGAAGAAGATGGAGGAGGAGGAGGAGGAGGAGGAGGAGGAGCAGCAGCGGGTGGAGAAGTTCAACGAAGAAGAAGAAAAGGAAGAAGAAGAAGAAGAAGAAGACCACTTACCTTTGCTGTTCGGAATGGCAATGGCGAGACCTGACCGATGACGGCAACGACGACGAAATGGCGGGCGGAATGGCAACACGGGGGACTCCCGTCCTCAGGCCTGTGCAGTTCGAAATTTCGAACTCGATTTTGAAAATGCGCGGGTCGTGGGGACGTCCTCGACGAATCTCTGCCGTAGATCTTCGAAGATCTACGGCTGAGATCTGGAGTCCAAGATCAATTTTTTTAAGGCCCCCGCGCGCTGATAAACAAATTCGACGTGTGGGGGGGCCTTAAAAAATTGCGAGGTGCTGGAACTGGGCCTGCCGTCCCCAGAACTGCCCCCCAAACACACCGCGCTGGGGCCGCATGGGGCTGTGCAACAATCCGTGCGCGCCGGGGGTACCCATGCGCATAGAAATGAAGCCTAGGTCCAATACAATATCGGAAATTTTTGAGATTTGGAGGGTCCACAGATTTCGTCGTGGTCTTTCTAGGAAAAAATATTAAAAACAACATTTAAAAAATCATTTCAACCCCGAAATAAATTGCGGGGGCAATTCGACACAATCCGATTTTGCCACTCCGCCAGTTCCCCCCCCTGTGCTACCGGTAGTCCTCATGGACCTGTGCTATTGGTCCCCCCTTAGTTTAGGACAGCGGGGGGTAGTGGTGGTTTAAACCACCAGTACTTGGCCCAGCTATCGGCCGCGGTGCGAGGGGAAGGAACGGGG
>BFEA01000237.1:1723316-1736319 GCA_003427395.1 Chara braunii
TCTTTCAAATCTCCAAGGTAACAACATGTGATTGTTTTTTCATCTCCTTACTTCATGGTGATCTGGAGGTCGGAGGTTTACTCTTTTCATGGAAAGGACTGACCTTAATCGAAAGGGATTGTTGTTTGGAAAAACCCAAACAAGGAACAAAAGCACCAAGAAAACACGGTGGACATAAGTGTCCGGCCGCGCATGCTGGAAAGGGGCTGTGTAATGAGAGCTCGAAAGAAAACAAGGCAGACACATCTGTCAAGCCATGTATGTTGGAAAGGGGGTGTGGTTACACTTTGCAGGGGGAAAAATAAATAAATAAAAACAGAGTGTGCCGCACGCGGGGACCAACAACCGCCTCTGCACTTGGCGATATTCATGACACCTTGCCTTGGTCCTGCCTTGGTTGTTGGCTGAGCCTTGCTGCCAGAGCTTTGTTGCCTGTGCAAGTCAGATGCCTGCTTTTGACACCACTCTCGACGCAAATCAGGTACAAAACGTAACGAGCGGAAACAAAATAAGGTTGTGTGATAAGCTGGCAGGAAAAGAAAAAGGGGGCCAGGCACGTGCAGAAATGTCCCGATGACTAAATATGGAACTAACGCAGTCGGTACACTGACCAACTGTGGAAATGAAGAGCTGAGTTCAAATTCGGATGTAATGAGATGACTGAGATGCAGACCTGAGTTCGGGATTCCTCGCCTGCAATAAAATAAAACCAGTCAGTTCGATGATGACATCTCAAGCCGGCCATCCATCCGTACATGAAAGAAAAAATTATTGCTGCAGCAGTTTCGAAACTGCTCGGTTCACCTATCAAGAAGGAAGGAGAGAGTTGCAAGTCGTGGAGGAAAGGGAAAGGGGAGGACGAACGCTAACATTGAGGGAAGGGGGAAGACGAGGATGACGAGGCCGAACTCTCACGTGGAGGACACTAATAAAGTTGACGACTCGCTGTCGTCCGAGGTCACACCCATTTTGTCAGGCCTTCGACTTCGTGTACTTGGTGTCCTCTGACTTCGATTTCTGTGATGCCTGTCGAGCTTTTTCCCCCCCAAAGACATCCACCGGGTGTGACCTAGGGGGGCAACTATTGGAGGTGATACAAGCATCTCCCAATGGTAGACACCATGTTTGTAGATGGGTCCAATCTATTGGTGGAGAGCTGCACCTGCCGCAAAATGGGTTCAGTGTTCCATTATCAGCACCAGATCAGACTGCATCAAGTGAAAGAACATTGATTGCCACGTTGTGAGGAGATTTACTGTTGGTGGAGATTTACTGTCTGCCTAACCAACAACAGGGTCACTCCCCACCACCCAGCTCTAACCCTATGTCAACTCATTAAATGAAAGTACACTCCTGCATTATGGTGGAAACCAGTCATTTGGCAACAATGCAACATACCCCCAAGTCATGGGGATGCACATTTGAGAACCAATCTCCAAGCCCTCTCCTGACCTGAACATGCTCTAAATAATGCAGTCAATCATCTTTACCACCGGGTGACGAACATGCTCTAAATAAAATCATTTAGAAATCTAAATGCGAAACCATTACTATCATGACGACCCAAAAGACCCTCCATTATACCAGGACTTTTCAAAAAGGAAAAAAATATGCCAGAGCTTCATGACGATGCACTAATTCCTACAGATCAGAACTCTTAAACCACCAGTACTTGGCACAGCTTTAGATGCCGAACCTTGAAGCGTCCTGCACGCCAGATGCCGAGCCTTGCCAAGTTTCGCCAATCCGCCAGCACGATGTTTCATTTTTGTTTTGGTTGGTGCCTCCAGCCTTTGTGGTCCGGTAGCCCGGAGTGTGTAGGTCGTGGCGCGTTAACGGCTAAGACCTGCGACCGATAGCTGGGCCAAGTACTGATGGTTTAAAAGAACACAAATCAACCAAGGAGGGTTTGGAAGGATCCCCAACACCAGGCTCAAACCATATGAGGTGGCTGACATGGCCGAGGTACACATCCCCTAGCCACTAGCCTGTTTGTTGTGAACGCAATCGCCCCGGTTGTCATCCTAGAACCCAGGGTACCTTCCACTCTCACCGGCTGCCCCCCTCCAAGACACCAGGCACCTAGAGCCCATGGTACCTTTGAGAGAGGGAGGGCTACCGTTTGTCCTTCCAGTTATAATGTGTCGCGCCCAACCATTCCCTCACCTTGCTGGTGCCCCCTCCCACTTGTGTACCCTCTCCCTTCTGGGAGAGTATGATGTGATCACCCTCATAAGGGGCAGAGGTGACAGTCGTCATCTCCAAAGTATGCCTCAACTTGTCGGAGTGGTGCTCCCCTGTTGTCTCCCACAACATCTGATACATGGTGATCCTTCCCATAAGAGACCAAGGTCCCTAATATACCCTCCGACTGCAGTTGGATGTGCAACGGGCCTCTATTTTGTTCGGCCTGTGGGACCAGGCCGTTGGCCTCATCTCACAGGCCGTGTGAATATTCAGCCCAGTCCTGTCCGGTTCGGTACCACTGTTGATACCAGTCCAATCTAGTCGGTCAGCTGGGGGTATACCTCGGCTGCAGTCTGTGCTTTGGATTTTTCTTCATTTTCACATTTTGGAGTACGTGTGTGTTGAGTCTGCGGCGGTGCTGCGTTGTCTCTTCCAGCTCCACCACCATCTCCACCTTCCTCGTCTCTTCCTTCTCCACAGTGATAGGCCACCACCCCACCTGTCCTGTTACACTAGTATTAGAGCGGGAGCGATCCCTGCTCCTACCCATCCCGCTCCACAACAAAGGAACGGTGGTGCGTCATTCCTAATCCCGAATATCGAGATTTCAAGGCATCCAGGCGCCCGAAGGGGAAAACGGCGAGGAAAAATGCAGGAGCATGGATGCAAACAAAGGCGACACTTGTCGATTAAGCGCACAAGTGCCAAGGCCAAGGTCACCGCACGAGCGCGCGCCCGCCTCGATCTCGGATATGTCAAGATCTGGCATGCACGTTGCTGCCAGGGTTTGAACCTGGGTAGCTTTTGCTAATGCGCATGCATGACTGGTGTTCTGACACACTGCTGTCAATCTCAGTATGAGCTAAATATGTCGCACGCTTGTTGTTGAAGATGTGTCACACCAGCTATTTCCCCCCGCCCACCTCCCCCCTCCCCCCCCGGCCCTCGTGGCTGCTGTTGCCTTTACACATGGCCATCTGCAGTGCCATGTGACATTGAAGACCCCCCTGACTAGGGGGCTGCGGTGCGGAAGCAAAACATGCAAATATTGTACTGATCAGGTAGAAAATACACTTATTTACACCAGTTAACTTGGGCTTCATATATATCATAGTATTATAGGATAATATTTTTGACTGTAGCAATAAAAACTACCGTATTTTAAGATACGATCAATAAGTCATTCGCTAACGCACTACCTTTGAACTGGGCATGGCCACGAGCCTGCAGACGTGCGATATAGGGGCTTTGTTTGATGTTATTTAACATCACATTCGTCTAGATCACAAAAACAGGGGGGTCAGCGGGCATCCCTGCCATAAAAAGCAGGTTTGCGGGAGGGGGCGTGAAATACGTCCATTAATCATCATTGAGGCTATAGAGAAGCAATACAGGGCCTTGACCTATGAAAAGTAGTCTGGGTCAATCCCCACATGCTTCAAGGAGGTGAGTACAAAGGTTAAGTTCACTCGATCATAGGCCTTTTCCAGATCGAGGAACATGACTGCTATATCGAAATTATCATATATTATCACTTTTATCACCCTTACGATCGTGACAATATTATCCAGCATAGACCTTCTCCTCGTGAAAGCCCCATGCTCCGCTCCTACCAACTTAAGGAGATAGTCTGCGAGTCTGATGGCTAAGGTTTTGGCCAGCAACTTATATACTGTATTCAGTAGTGAAATTGGCCGCCAATTTTGAATGTTTTCTTTTTTTCCTTTCTTAAACCACCAGTACCTTTCCCAACTATCAAGTGTGGGTCTCCTATGACGGGTATGCCGAGCCTTGCCGAGCCTAAAGCTACTGGTAGCAGTACAACCATCCTGTTGTAAATTAAAAAACTGAAAAAAAAAAAGAAAAGACCGAGATTTTAGAAATAGAAAACGAGAAAAAAAGATGAAATGGGAGGATGGAGAGAGAGAGAGAGAGGGGGGGGCACGACGAGTTCGTTGCTGCCCTCCATGAAACTCGTCGTGCCTCTCTCTCCCCCCTCAACAAGCGCGTTTGGAATATGCTAACTGGGAACCAATCTTCCCATGAGCATGGGAAGATTCATTCCCAATTTGAAAAGTCGCATGTTGAGAGAGAGAGAGAGAGAGAGAGAGAGAGAGAGAGAGAGAGAGAGAGAGAGAGAGAGAGAGAGAGAGAGAGAACATGAATGAACTATATCGCAGTCAGGGGTCGATTCGTTCTCGTTCCCGAAGTATCAAAGTGCGGAGAGAGAGAGAGAGAGGGTGTGGCGGAAGAAGCCACCGATCGGCGCAGAGCGCTCCGCCAGTGCGCTATCGGTTCAGGGGAACCAGTTCCGTTGACCACAACCCCGTCACGTTGCCGGGTGAAGTGGCACTACCGACGCTCAACCTAGCGCACGTCTAGGTTGACTCTGGCATAGCCGAGGGTGAGCATCACGGTGGGACAGCGGATCAAATGTGATAAACTACCGTCATGTGAACTATTCATATCGGACATGGCGAATGCGCCTTAACCCTGACGAGCTCCACGAGCAACGACACCTGCCAGCTACCCTGTCTCCATGTCAGCCAATAAAATTGAAGACCGCCCATCTTAGGTCTAACAACCTGCGTAGATAATATTTTCACTCTCTCTACGTTTCCCCCCGCTCTCCTCTTCCTTCCTCACCTCACCCTCTCCCCTCCTCATCCACTCATCACCACCAACGTCCGGTTTTCAGGTGCAGATTCGTATCCCTCCTCGTAGTTTGATATGAGGTGGTTTATGTCTCTAATTCGTGGCGAAACACATCCGACACTTTTCCGTATCCTTGCATGCAGTTAACCTACTCTGACAATCTAGGAATGGAACGATCTACACTCTAAAGGACAAACACAAGCGCTTAGTCTTCCTCGCCCACCCACATGGCGTGCGCCTTCTTCACCGGTCCTTCTGCACCAAGTATGAATTGCAGACCGGTTACAATGACAACAATAGGGCTTCCTATTCAGTGAAGATAGAGCGAGGAGCAATCTAAGGAGATCAAACAGATAGTTTGAGATGGTTTTTGAATGAGGGTAAACGGCTGCTTGAATAGTCAGCTCTACCACGACAGTGTTTTCCCTCACATCTTGTACTTCTTGTTCTCCTTTCCTCCCACTTCAAGCTCCCTTTTATCTTTTCTTCTACGGTCGTGCTCCCTGCGGAAAGGATTTGGTTGACCTTCCCATCCACGCGCGGTTTGCTAAAGCTTTCTCATTCCCTTTGTGGGAGGCAGTTTTGGCGAGGCCTGCGGCGAGGCCATATTTAAATCCTTGCTTTAATCTGACCCAATGGCTTCTCTCCCGCCATCAGCACTCGAAGGGGGGATCTCATGGATCAGCAGACCCTTACTCCCGCATGAAGCCGCCTCCTTGTCAGCCGCACCTGCCGCCTCAGCACCAGCCCCTTCGGAGGATATGGTCTGCATCAACACCCTCCTCGATAAATGCTTCGATGACGGACTTTTTCCCGAGACTGATTTCAGTCATGGGGAAGCGGAAGTCATTGATGGGGTGGGTTATCTCAACCTCACAGAGGAGGTTAGCACAACCACCATCAGCTGGTTGAAATCTCGCACAATCATCGTCATCTTTGAGGCCCGTTCTACAACTCTCACAGTTGCACAAAGGGAACAGTTCATTTGGGTATACGAGGACGTTTGGTATCAGTAAACGAGGTCGCATACATGGAGAGGGACCAAATGTCATGTCGTACGTCGCTAGATCAAGTAGGATCGCTGAATGGATGACCTTTAAGGGACATGACTTTATCCCCTCTCGCACAGGGCCAATTAAGGTCCTCTTTAAGCCTTGGATGACCCAGAGCGAGCCCAAACGCGAGATGTAGAGGCCGCAGGTAAATACAGAATCATAGCCATGTGTGTCCCCCTGGGAGCTATGTTCTCCCTAAGGAACGCAGTTCATAAATTGATGGGGCCCATCATCACGATGAATCCTCCTGAAAAGCGACAAGAAGAACCCCGATTAGGCAATGTCCGCATCGATTGCCACCCATCTGTCAAAGACAATTTCAAAGAATGGATTGTCCTTCGAGACCCCAACGGAGACTACCTGGAATTCCAATTCGCCAACCAAGACACCCCCTTCTGTGCGAAGTGTCTCTGGTGGTATCACGCCGAATTTGACCCTGATTGTCCCCGTTTTCACGAACCCATACCACCAGACAGACGTTCGAGAGGCAGAGGAGGCAGGAATCGGCCCACAAACAGAAGCACACAGCCACGACACCCCAACCCCAACGCCAACCCACCCAATGGCCCGACGCCCCCCCTCGCCTCTCAGACGGCAGGCCGCCCCAATCTCCCGGCGATCTCCCTCCCAACACAGCGTCCCTGAACCCTGCAAATCCACTCCCAACCCCCCGCCCTACTCCCTCGCAACCAATATCATCAACACAGTCTTGCTAGCCTGCCCCCCCCAGCCTCTCGTCCCCTTCCCCAAGCTGCAATCGCCACTCTTCCCATGATCAACTCATACCAGTCCTCCTTCGTGAATCCCCCCCCACTGGTAGCCATTTGTACACAACCCCCCTCATCCAACATCCCTCCCCCGAATCATCCAACCCAACAAACCCACTTCACATACCCCCACTACCCCCCCCTCCTCGCTCTCCCCTCTGCCCCAGGCATCATCGGCACTCGCCCCGCCCCATCGCTCACGTCGATCCCCACCTCAAGGCCACGAATACTGCCAGCGGAATACAGCCTCTTTGCGGGGGCACCAGCATTATACTCCACCACAACAGCAGTCCCTAGCCCCCCTACGGAGGACACCACCACCCACCTCCCGACATCACTCTCCACATCCATCACACAACACCTTCATGAACTTCAGCCTCGACTTCCTGCTCCCCCACTAGACTTTGCGACTAATCATATCAACCCCACCTTCGTCCAGGAACCGAGGCAGGAGGGAGGCATCCCTCCGGCCATCATGCTACCTATAACCAATGCGCTCGCTATCGTAAACACAGATAACGAGCAGCAACTACGGGTTGTGTCTGAGCAACCTTCAGTTGCCCCGAGTTGTAAGGTCATGGTCATGCGGGACCCTAGACTCACCCTTCGCACACGGATGAAAATGAGAAGAGTTGGCCTAGAATGGGACGTGGAGGTTACCCGAGAAGAGGATGAGACCGATTTGGAATTCATCTCGGTCCCCCGCTCAAGCATGACATCGATGCAATCCCAACCCAACATTGCACATGCTCTCCCCCCACTCCAGGGTCCCCCGCCCGGATCAACCAGGCACCTAGTAGTGCTCCTCTATTTCTCTCTCTCACCTCAATCCACCAAATTTCTTGCAAAACGCTCACAGCAGGGACTCCTAGCTGTTCCCACAGCCCAGGTGGACACATCTCCGACTACCAAGGAACCATTGCAAGAAGCCGCGGCTAATGTCATCGTTGATCGCTTCCGTTTCGCCTTGTTCCCGGCATTCGTATAGGGAGGAAAAAAGTAGCCTCTCGAGAGGGAGGAAGCTGACACTTTCATATTGCGGTTATAGACACGCGAATACTCCCGAACATGGCGGCCTATCTGGCAACTGAGGGAACACTCTGGCTGCCCTCCTCATGGCTGGCTTCCAAAGACACACCGGAGCTACGGGAAACCTTCATCACTACAAACGTTGACGCTTCCATCATCGCCGACTTCTGCAGTTCGCTGGCAACCGAGAAACAACCAACTCTGTGGGTTTCGGAATCTGCTAATGACGCCTTGGACCCCGACTGCGGGGCCTAAGCCAACACGCAGAAGCCGAACAGACAAAGCCTCAGCGGATAGCAGTGTGCGGATCCAATCAAATGCCGCCCCATCTAATCAGGATGGTCTGGCTTAATGTAGCCACCTGGAACGTTAGAGGACTATGTGACTCTAACCGCAAGTTAAAATAAGCCAGACTAAAAACCTGGCTTCACGACAACAGAGTCCACGTCCTCTTCTTGCAAGAGACAAAGTTGGATGAGCAAAAGATTCAGAAGGTCAGACGCTGGTGGTCAGGGCCCCAATTCTGGTCACTCGCACAGGGGACCAAAGGGGGAACAACCATACTGTTCCATAAGGATCTCGAGCTTTAATTCGACGATTCTCAAATAGACATTTGGGGCCAATTCATCAGGGTACAGGCCAAACTAGGAGACGAAACTGGGTATTCTCCATCGTGTATGTACCCTCTGATCCAGCGTAAAGGAGGTATTTTTTGCAGGAGCTCCCCCACATTCTCCCGGATGTCCCAAACATCATTCTTGCTGGAGACTTTAACACAGTCAGATCCCTGGGACTCGACTCCCTAAGCTATTCACCTCAGAAAGTTGACGCACGACAGCTCAACTCCTTTATTGAGGAAGCTGGTTACGTTGACGCATACCAACAAACACATCCACGGACCACGGCTACACCTGGTTTTCTTCCCAGAAAACTGAGATCAGGTTACCCCCTAAACGAAGATTGGATATGATGCTTACCAAAGGCTCAACTTGAGATTCACTGCCCCCTCCTATCCACCTTTGGAACTGGAGCAACATTGAAACCGGAGCAACATTGAAGCGTGGACCGGATGTTTTCAGGCTGAACGTGGATCTGCTGGAGCAGCAGGATGTCTTAGATTGGGTGGAAAACCACTGAAAGGAGAGGGAGTAGACGAAGGAATGGTTTACTACGGAGGCGGAATAGGTGCAGTTGGGATTTTGGATGATAACGAGGGCCTTGGATGTCTTCTCAAGAGTGTTTGCTAGGGAAAGATGCCTAGAGGACGAAAAATGTAGTCTACAGGTGCAGGAAGCAAAGAGGATGCTAGAAACACAACCTTTGGTGGAGCTGTACAGGGAGCGCAAAAAACATACATGGTTGCAGAAATGGGAGCAACTCTAAATTCAACAACAGACCCAGTGGGCCAAACGAGCAGCAGAAAGAGGCATTGCCGGCGGAGATAGAATGACGAAGGAGACCTTCAAGCGCCTCGCCCCCCCCCCCGGACCCAAACGCTGTTCAGTGAGCTAGAGCATCCGTTCTTGGCAGAAGCGGACAAGGCAATGAGCACGGATGTTATTGAAGGTATGCTATGGAGTACTTCCAGGACATACTTACCTCACGCAAACCTCCAAGACAAACTTTCCAGCAACTCAGAGAAGAGCATGACCTCTGGCAGGACACCAACGTGGCACTATCCAACGAGGCCAGACTTCTGTTGGATACACCAGTCACGGTGGAGGAACTGACCGAAGCCCTGAAATCCATGGCAAAGGGGAAGAACCCTGGTGTTGATGGCCTACCAGCGGAGTTTTGCATGGCAACATGGGAGTACACTGTACCCATCCTGGCCAAACTATACGATCACATTCTTTAGGGCGGCTCACTAACAGAGGACATGAGAACGGGAGTGATTACACTTATCTACAAAAAAGGTGACAAGCGGAGCATACGAAACTTCAGACCAATCCCGCGGCTCAATATCTCCTACAAGCTACTGGCCAAACTCCTCGCTAGAAGAATGGTGCCTTTCCTACCGACGCTGATTCACACGGACCAGGGCGCCTTCGTACATGGGAGAGCAATCGCAGAGAAAATCTTTGTAGCTATGGGAGCCTTGGAGGTCATCCAGCGAGAAAACCGTCAGGTCATGGTCGCCATGATGGATCTCGAAAAGGCGTATGATCGAGTAAATTGATCCTTTGTCTTGGCCACCTTGGAGCATATGAATTTCGGAGTTGGATTCAGGATTTGGATAACTGCTTTCTATTCGGACACATCGGCATCAGTGCTCATCAACGGCTATCAATCTCCCCTCTTCTCGCTCACAAGGTCCCTAAGGCAGGGCTACCCACTCACCTCGCTGCTCTTCGTTACTCAGATGGATGTCTTGCTCAACTCTCTTCGCTCCTCACTGTGCATCAAAGGACTGCAACTTGGAGCAGAACACACTCTGACAACGGGCGTTATTGTTGATGATCTGTTGTTGGTCTCGAAGGCGGAACAGGGCTCTCTAGCGGAGATCAAAAGGCTGCTGGACATCTACGTCAATCTATTAGAGGCACATGTCAATTGGAGGAAGTCACTCTACTTCATACCAGAGGATTGTCGAATTGAAGACGACTGGGGAATGACCAAAATTGGGCGAAATATGTCAGATAGATACCTAGGAGTCCAGGTATCCTTAACAAGTGCCAGAACCTCGCAAAACACCATACTAAGAGCAAAAGTACAGGCAAGGCTGCAACTTTGTCGGAACGCCCACGGACTAGCACTGTTCGGTCAAGCCCTGGTTCTCATGACCTCAGTCTTCTCTCAACTTTGGTATGTAGTTGCGGTTCTGCTCCTACCAAAGTGAACGCTGAGAGCTATCAAGAAGGACGCCACCAGGTACCTATGGAAACCAAGCGCAAGCCAGGATGAGGAATTCATCCCCAAGTGTGTCTGCACTGTCTGGTAGAAGATAACCGCTCCAACGGAAAAGGGAGGATTCAGTATTCTGGACCCGGAGGCCCAGAACCTTGCCCTATTGTTCAAACGGTTTACTAAGGCTTGTACCCAATCTGAGGGACGAAAGTGGCTGGCAGAATTTGAATACTTGGCACAACGGGACTTCCACCTCACGAGAGCCAAGGACATTTGGAGATGCATCCTTATGGACTCCTACGTACGTAGACAACCAACTCCCCCCCGGGTAACAACTTGTTGGACAGTGTGGAGAGCTTTTAGCTCCTTCAACAGGAAGGTACCAAGCACCAGAGAAGAGGTCCTATGGCAACCACTCTTTGATAACTGCTACATCACATACGAGGAGGCACTGCCTATCCCCGCCACATCACCCAGGGGAGCATTCGGAAGAAGATGGGTCAAGAAGGGAGTATCTACGATAGGGGACCTATGGGATGAGAACACAGACGAATGGATTGACCACACCGTCCTGAGAAGCACCTTGGGCAGACTAAGATTGGTTGAATTGAGAAGACAGCAGATCATCCAAGCGATCCCACTTCATTGGAAGACCCCGCTAGGCTCCGAGCAACCTGCACAAGGACAATGGTATCAAGACGAAATCCAGGGGTAGCAGGCAAAATATATGAGAATTGAAGAGCACTTGGAGGATGCCACCCTTACAACACAGGAATGGACTGTTCTGGTAATAAACGTGGTCAGGCAGCGACTGGCGTACCAAACTAAATCCAACAAGGCGACTCCAGCTGGTCAGAGTTGATACCAGACAAACCAACTCGGGGGTCTACCAGCACGAAGTACTTCTGGCGGGAAGACCCTTAGCTACCTAGCGAATTGATCCTATGGTGGGATTTTGGAGAGACGACGAAGGACAAGTGACACCATTCTGCTCCTATAACTCCAAGCTTGCACGAAAGTTGCTCTCCAATAACCGTTTTCCAGCCGCAGCTGTTGCCACTAGACTCAATCATACAGCCTCCCATACGCTCGCCATCTCAGAGGTGGGAATAGAGGCCTCTGGATTCAGCTGCTGAAGCTACCATCCCTTAAGTTTGTCGCCTTCCTATGCATGTTATCACATGCAATCGTGCCCTGCACGGTCTGGCTCTTCGAAAAGGAGTGGACATCGCTACTAAGTGTAGAAGATGTGGTGGCAGAGTCGAGGAGACAATCTCACACCTAGTTTGGATCTGCCCAGCTTCGAAGCGTATCTAGTTGTGGTGGGCCCACCATTGGTACAACTTCGTTGACGAGGCGCTGATGTGGAATGAGGAGTGGGCACTAGGAGGTGTCATTCCCAACCACTGGTTCAGAATGACTGGCAGAGGATATGTAGCACAGGCTGTAAGGGCAATCATTCTCTGGGAAATTTGGACAAACAGAAACGATATTCACTCCGAGGGGCAGTGGACTTCGGACGAAGCGATCAAGGCAAAGATCAAGGCACTCATCCGGACAACAACCATCGTCGACTGGACAAGAAAAGTGGCACAGGGAAAAACCCCGCGTGGCCTTCCTTGGTTCCTGGTCACTTGGGCCAGAGACAACAAATTGGCAGTAGTCACCCTTGAGGGGAAACTGGTCCTCTCTCCTTGGCTTAAGCATTAACAACCCTCCCCCTCTTTCTACCCCCCCCACATACCTTTTCCACCATCCCTTCTTCCTCTCTCTCCTTCCTCTCCCCCCTCGTACCAGAAGAACCAGGTACACTCGGTTCCGGTCGGCGATCACAGTAGGCTGCATAGGGTGGGGTGGGAAGGAAAGTGTCCGACCCCGTAAACGGAACAGGAGTTACTCTCGGTTGCTTTGGGCCGGGTATCGGACCGTCCTTAGGTATGTGAGGTAGTTCAAGTTGGAAGGATTAGTGTAGGCGGAGTTCATGGTAGCGATAGGTTAAAAAAAAGACAACTTTGGTTACATGCTGCTTTCACAAGTAGGTTTGAGTATTTCTTCCTTTGGTACAACTATTCAGTTTACCATAAGCTAAATTGTCTTATGCTGTCGAGATAACTCTGGGTTGAATTGTGAGGTCCCCGACCTCTTTCTCACCTTTGCAATGACATGGATTGTTTGAGAGAGAGAGAGAGAGAGAGAGAGAGAGAGAGAGAGAGAGAGAGAGAGGCCCGGTGAGTTCGCCAGTGCCCTCCACGAAACTCGTCATGCCCGTCTCTCCCCCCTCAGAAAGCGTGTTTGGACTTTGCGAACTGGGAATGAATCTTCCCATGAGCGTGGGAAGATTCATTCCCTGTTTTAAAAATAACATGTTAAGAGAGAGACAGAGAGAGAGAGAGAGGGGGAGAGAGAGAGAGAGAGAGAGAGAGAGAGAGAGAGAGAGAGAGAGAGAGAGAGAGAGAGAGAGAG
>BFEA01000237.1:1763964-1792010 GCA_003427395.1 Chara braunii
TCTCACCGTGCTTTTTTTGTTTACCCCTTGTCTTCTCACCGTTCTTTTTTTGTTTACCCCTTGTCTTCTCACCGTTCTTTTTTTGTTTACCCCTTATTTTCCTATGTTGGTTCGTCGTATCTAGCCTCTCCTATCTGTCATTTCTAAGCTCATTTATCTCTTCATAATTCTTTCTCTTCTCGCTCTCGAGTTGTTTCTTGTTTCTTGCCAGTGTTTTTCTCGATGTATTATTTGGCTCCCTTCGTTTTGTTTCGCTAAGTTGTCGTCATCGAAGTCTTGGAGCTGTCGGCTGTGCCTCTGATGGAGGTTGATTTTTTGAAATTCATGTGTTCTCTTGTGCCCTATCGTGACTGCTGCTTTTTTTTTTTTTTGGTTGACCACACAAATCTACTCTATCGTCCCAATTTTAACGGATGTCCGTCCTTCTGTCCAAATGAATTGCTTTGCAGACACGGGTACCGACAGCGCCATTCCTCTGCCAAATGTTTCGAGCAAGATCTTAGCGAAAGTGATTGAGTACTGCAAGTATCACGTGGAGGCTGCCAAGAACATCGAAGAAAAGCAGATAAGTGAAGACGAAATCAAGGCTTGGGACGCCGAGTTCGTGAAGGTGGAGCAGTCGACGCTATTCGACTTGATCTTGGTAATTATGCGTGCGCTCAGAAAATTCCCCTTGTATCTATTTTTTCCCCTCCCTCTTCCCCGTTTTGCTTGGCTTTCCGTCGCCTTCCGTCGGCCTCTTTCCGTTCTCCCTCCCTCATTCCTCATCCCTCTGCTCTCTCTTCGTTTTTGTTTCCATTTCTTATCATCGTGTATGGCTATTTTCCGGCTGCCTCTGGTCCGTTGTTTCCCTTTTTAGGTCTTTAGACTGCTGTTCACGGAACTCTGCCTGTGGTCCCCCCATCGGCATTTTGGGCCCGGCCGCCCCGCTCTCCCTCTTGGCCCTCTTGGGTGGTTTTCAGAATATGTAAATAGCGATTCACCAAGCCTTAGAGAGCGCGAAGAACCCAACGTAAGCCAATTTTCAACCGAGGCACCATGTCTCTTGAAACCATTTCAGGCCCCTTCGTTGGTTTTGAGACTTGGTGACTTTCTCACCAATCTGCTTGAAGTGATCTACGCAAATGTAGAGCTAAATTGGAGCGAATCTGGTTGTTCGGACCATTCTTTGTCCTCAAATAGTCTTTTCTGCTGTGCCATACACGATCATCACGAATCAAATAGCTGTGGAATAGATTTAACCACTTAGCCCCACCCTTGAGAGGTATTAAATCTAGCCGGCGGAAGTCCAGCCGAAGAGTCCAGTTTTTGTTCCAGGGTGGGGCAGCGGCGATGGATTCGCACATCTGAGCCTTAAGTCCTCTGTGCAAGCACGGAATCGAACGGTCGACATCGGCCTCAATAGCCAAGTATCTGAACCATCACAGCCAGGACATCGTGTTCAAAAGTGATATCAACTCCACTTCCGGTCGTGATATCCACCCCACCCCACCCCACCCCACCCCGAGATGACGTCCCAAGGCTTCATTCACCAGTGCGATATTCTACATGACGCATGGCAGTCCCACAAAAGATAGGCTGTCTATTCAATGCCCATGGACATTTCACGCAACTCAGATCAACCATCGTTCTCTGCTGGGCCAACCAGAGAGCAGAGAGGGCGGTCTGGGGGGTATATTAAGGGGTGTATTTTTTGTGTCCATGCCTTGGTGTGAGCTAAGGGCTCACCGCGAGGGCACGGGTGCGGAGCCCGTAGATTGTTTGCTGATGTGGCTGGCGAAGGAGAGTAAGTGCTGAGATGTCTCCTTCTTCCAATTCTGCCATTGCATGACTTCCAAAAATACGTGGCTGCAAGTGAATTTTGTAAGAAATATCCGCATGTTGTAGTACCTGGTACTAGTAATAAAAAAAAAGATGTTAAAGTTTTGATGTAATGAAGCTACATACAGAACGAATAGGACAAAAAAGCAAATGATAATTTGCAGTTTCACATTGAGAGGTCAGTGTCTCATATTTTTTGTTTGTCGACCTCTATTTTTATGTCTCTTTTCTTCTTTTTTTGCAATGTTAGAAAATTTGATTGATTCGTTTTCTTTTTTATTGAATAGCTACCAGAAGACTTCAAAAAGGCACAGATACGGCTTCATCTTTCAAGCCTCCATTTCCTCGGTGCTTGTGCTATAGAGAGAAAGTGTGCTACTGGTGTTGGTGAGGTCCAGGGATGAGTCGGAGTGTCAGCATAGCTTCACGATGGTAATGTGGTCGTACTCGTGTTGGCGAGGCTAGGGTATGAGAAGGAAGGTTATTAGATCTTTAGGGTGGCACTGTGCTCGTGATTGAAGAATTGGACATAATACCTTTGATTTTGTGCTGGTAAGGTCAAGGGATCAGAAGGAAGGTTGCGTTAGTGTCACCACTATTACGCGAGGCTGGAATAGCCCAGTGGTAGAGAGAGGATACCTTGGCAGGTGAGATCGTGTCGACAGGAGCTTGGGGTCATTACACTGTTTTGTGGTTTGATCCCCAGAATGTGTTTTCCCACTGCAGGCTAAGGTTGATGCCCACAGTAGGCGATCACGTTGGGTAGAAGTGAGACCAGCAACAGCCAGCAGAGAAGTATCGCTCTTGTTGTCTGGATTGTTGGGACGCAACAGTGGAGCCTTTTTTTCCACTCGTTGCTGATCCCGCTGATGCCAGATGGATGAAGCCGCTTCTGCGAGTGGATGGCCCAGCCATTGGGAAAATCCACGTCAGCGATTGGGAAGAGATCCAGGTCCACAGGCGGTCTGGGGGGTATATTAAGGGGTGTATTTTGTCCATGCCTTGGTGCGAGTTAAGGGCTTACGGCGAGGGCACGGGTGCGTAGCTCGTAGATTGTTTGTTGATGTGGTTGGGGAGGGTTAAGGTACTGATTATGCTATACACCCGTAGGTTGTGTTGATGTGGTCGGGGAGGCGTAGGGTAGTGATTATGGTACACACATCTCCAAGAGTCGGTGTGCAGGGCCCCGCCGTCGTGCTTCATTCACGATGTTCGTGGGATGCTGGACCGGGTTCCAGCAGGTGCCGCCTCCCACCTATAGACGGGAGCATTCTCCCGTAAGTCGACTATAGGGGGATCCTCATATCACCTCTAGTGGTTTGAAGCAGAACTTTTAGAGGGAAAACAAGAAGTGTGTGTGCGTCTGTGCATGTGTACGTCAGAGGAAGTGAGTGTGTGTGTGTGTGTGTGTGTGAGAGAGAGAGAGACCTTCAGCAAGGGCAGCTATTTACTTCGAAAAAAAAAGCATACCAGTGCTTTCTTTTCGGAATTTGAATAGAAAAGGTGTTGTATTAGAGTCCAACACGTACGTGGTGTACTCTAAGTGCGCTTCTATTTGAGAAAAGTGGACCCACGACGTGCCGGTTTCGAAATGTTCAACTCAAGGACAGTGACCACTTCGGCCTCCTACGGGCAGTTATTGGTCTTCCGCAAGCAAAAACTGCCCATTCCCCATGGATTGTCACTGCCCATTCTCCATGGATTGCCACTTCCCATTCCCTATGGATTGTCACTGCCCATTCCCCATAGATTGCCCCCCCCCCAGCAAATTGACCACCCTTCTAACTACCGTTTGGAACTGAACGAACGGCGACTGGTATTATGAATGACGATGAAATTGACACAGTAGTATAAAATGCACCCCTGACGGGCTGCGAACATCTTGAGCTGTTGTTTTGAATGCCTTGTGTTGTGAGCTAACTTGAGCTGTGTGGTTTGACTGCCTCTGGGTGTGTGCTTTCCATTGGTGTTTTGTCATGCATCAATTATTGTTCAGGCTGCCAACTACCTCAATATAAAGAACCTTCTGGACCTCACGTGCCACACCGTAGCAGACATGATCAAAGGTACTGGTTTTCTAATCTCGGATGTGGAGTTGACATGCATGTTGGGGTGGAATTGATTTACGTCGAGGGCTGAAGTGATGGGTGCGCTAAAAGTGGGATCAAATGCCTCAGTATTGTGCACGTGTTGTGCATCAGACCGAGAAGTGGTTGGAATTCATGAAATGTTGGTGACGTGTGCATGATACCTGCTTGAGTGGATTTTTCTTTGTTCGAATGTCACTGCTGGCTCGAGTTTGGTTAGTCGTACTGTCAATGGCTGATATGTTAAACGTTTGCCTGCACTAAAAGTGTCTTGGAATCTCTGCTGGATGACATACTTTAGTACGAGTAAAACGAGAGCGGTATCTTCCGTATATGTAGACCTGTTTTACATCAGACACACACACAGACAGAGAGAGGGAGGGAGAGAGAGAGTGGAGGCACAGTCAAAGGGTTGACTATCTTCTTGCAATGACTTAATCAACGGAAGTGCAGCAGTGTTCAGTGTGTGTTGCAGCCTTGGAAAGACACACATAGAGAGAGGCACGCACACACACACACACACACACACACACATGCACAGAGAGAGAGAGAGAGCGAGCGAGAGAGAGAGATAGAGAGAGAGTGGAGCCACAGTCAAAGGGTTGACTATCTTCTTTCAATGACTTTATTCAACGGAAGTGCAACAGTGTTAAGTGTGTGTGGAGACAGTCAAAGGGTCGACTTTCTCGCAATGACTTTAATCAAGGGAAGTGGAGCAGTGTGCAGTGTGTGTGTTGCAGCCTGAGAGAGAGAGAGAGAGAGAGAGAGAGAGAGAGAGTTCTGGAAAGGACTTTATTCAAGGTAGTGCAGCAGCGTTGAGTGTGCGTGTTGCAGCCTTGCAGGGAATAGTCGACTGTTTTATTGCCTGGCTTCGATTAGGTGTTGGGTGCTCCTACTTTCGGAAGGATGCTGTTTTGTGACCTACGTGTATTGTCTGATTGATTGTGTACCAGGGAAAACGCCAGAAGAGATCCGGAAGACTTTTAATATTCAGAATGACTTCACTCCTGAGGAGGAGGAGGATGTGAGACGGGAGAACCAGTGGTAAGTGTCTCGTAGCTGCGATTTTGCTATGTAGCACCTGTGTTGGGGGTTCTTAGTGTGCACCAATGTGATTGACGCTCTGAGGGTACCAGTGTTAAGTGTCTCGTAGCCAAGACTTTGTCATGTAACACCTGTGGTGGGGGGTTGTAGTGTGCGCTACTGTGATTGACATTCTGAGCATGTGCATGACGACTTCTCATATACTTGAGCCACAAAATGCTGTCCATTCGTGATGTGGTTTAATTGCCTGCACCATGATGAAATACATGTGCAAATTTGACTTCTGCTTGCATTCTTTGACTGTCAGGTATAATTCTCAGGAGCCGTGTATGGTCTTCACCCAAAGAGAACACAAATGTCATGATCGCCGCATGTAGACTGAATATTGCCCCAAATACCTGGTGTAATGACCCTGCATTCTATTTGGGTGAAGAGGGAAGTATCTGATTCATTGTTGACGTGCACGAAAATTTAGGCATGTGCAAATTTGACTTCTGCTTGCATTCTTCGACTGTCAGGTGTAATTCTCAGGAGCGGTGTATGGTCTTCACCCAAAGAGAACAACAAATCTCCTGATCGTCGCATGTAGACTGAATATTGCCCCAAATACCTGCTGTAATGACCCTGCATTCGATTCGGGTGAAGAGGGAAGTATCTGATTCTGACGTGCATGAAAGTTTCAGAAAGCAATATTAGGACGATAGTAGAACAGGAGAAGGTTTCATCGGAGACTCGATAACGATCCCCCTTAAATGGCGAGTACATGGCCCCAGCCTTTCTGACAAGAAACTCGTCGCCTATGAGATGCCATCCGAAAAAGATGGCGCAGGTGCACCATTGATTAAAAAAATTGGTGGCCTGCATCGCATTTCGGATTCTGACAGGTGCTCTCGGTCGATAGCTGGATGTGCTTGTGCTTGTGGGCTTTGTAGCGTTTTGAAGGCTGATCTTCGTGGGTGATTTCACGAGTCAACTAGTTTTTTTTTTTGAAAATCAAAAATAAAAAAGGGCGACGGCCTTTTGATATCATCTTTGAAGCTGACCGGCCCCAGGTAATTCAGTATTATGTTATTCTGGGCATCTGAGTGTATCTGGATTCGAACTTGTCTGTATTTTTTGTCTCCTTTTTCTTTTTCCCCCCTCTGGACGTGATGTCTGTTTCTCAAGGCGCGGAACGCACGGGGTGCGTTGTATTCGTATACAATGCACGTGCGTGATGCTTACGGATTTTAGGCACTAACTTCTGAAAAGACCCCCCCCGAAAAAATCCAGTATATGTCGATACCTTTGCATGAATAGAGAAATGGTCGAAAGCGGAAAAAAAAAAACAAAAAAAAACACAGAGCCCGATACCAAATATTAAAAACGTGAAAGAAAAAAAATCTGAATGAATCTTTTGCCAGAAAATGGACAAATGCATCACCACATTTTTGTCTATTGTGCATGTGGAGATCAGTGGAGCAAGGGCCCGTCTGTACGTACCAATCGAAAAGTCGGCCACGCTACTTGCTGAGAGTTACATTTGAACAGTCATGCAGTCTTGGATTTCCATCTTGGCCCAGCGAGAGAGAGATAGAGGGGGCACAACACTCTGAATATGAGTGTGGCACTGCAGACGGGTACGCGCGCCTTAGAAAGTGAGAGAGAGAGAGAGAGAGAGCAGGAGGAGCACTGCAGGGCACGCGTTTTTGAAAATATGCACGACATTCTGTATGTTCTGTTTGAATAGAACACCCCTGTGTTCGAATAGAACAGACGTGCGTTCTATTCGAACAGAACATACGTGTGTACTATTTGAACGTGCGCACTACTTGGATTTCAGGGGGCGACTTCAAGAAATCGACTTTTCCAGGGAAAGTTGAATAGTACATACGTGCGTTTTGTTCGGGGGAAGACTAGGTTTTCCCTGGATGTATCCTGCCACACTCATTGCCTGTCCTGGATTTATGGAACTGCAAGTAGGTCAATAAATCAGTGGAAAACATTTAGTGCGATTGTGCCCTCACTGTAGTAGGGTAGCCTGCCCAGTAGGTACCTAGCAAAAAGCCCTCTCTGTGGGAAATGGGTTCATTGGAATGGCCATCTCCATGCGCAGGAATTGGCCGAGGAGTCGGGGTTCTCGAACCTAATGATGAACCTGGGGTGACCCGTCGAGATGAATCTTTTGGTAGTTTGGAGAAGTAATCGCTGATTGTAGACTTCAACCACTGGTACTGCACTCCGAAGTACACAGCCGTATACAACCAGGCCGTGCTTTCGATGTCGGCGCCTGGCGGTGTGAGTGGTTTGATTCGTCTGGAGCTTCAGATTTATGCTGATTTGTTTGGGAGCTTCAAATTTATTCTCGATGAAACAGGTCTGCTGTACTGGTCACCTAAACTAGTCCTCCTGTGTTGTTTATCACCCTCCTCTCTGGGATGAGGCCAGTTTTTTGTGAATGGAAGCAAAGGTTGTGGCTGTCGCTAGATTGGGCCAACCATGCCAAGGGTACAATGGTTCTCAGTGATTTTAGCCACAAAGGTCTCCAGGCTTGTTCGACTGAACATGATGTTTGACTGACCCTGAACCTCGTTCATCAGGTGAAGAGCCCAACAGCAGAGCATGTGGGTTGTCACGTTTGTCCTTTCAGAGCATGGATGTAGCACGGCAGCAGGAGCATGCCCCGTGTATCATAGTTTGTCACAGCCCCTCGTTTGTTGTCCTCTTCTCCCTCTCTGGCTACGGTTTACCGGGCAGCTCTGTTTGACGATATATATATGTTCATAGCGGGAGAGCATGAATCTGGACGTAGTAGTAATGTTTGTGCTTTCATAGCATGAATGCTTGGACCAGTGGCTCTGCCCGTCGTTCAGAAGATCCCTATGTAGATTCGATCAATTAGATGAATATTGTATTTTTTCAAGAATACTTTCTACTAATTTAGTAATTTCTATTAAAAAGAACAATATATATAAATACAATATTCTATTAAATATATAATATACAATATATTGGCAAACAAACCGTAGGCATCGAATGAGGGGGCTGTGACAAACTGTGTCGTTGGAGTTTCACCGACTCATCCGGAGGCTGTATATCAGTATATATATTGTCACAGCCTCTCGTTTGTTGTCCTCTTCTCCCTCTCTGCCTACGGTTTACCGGGCAGCTCTGTTTAACTATATATAATACAATATCTATGAAATATTTCATATATTTATAATGCGATCAGTATTGATCGTGCGTGCAACCACCAGGACCCAATTGCCTGCGAAGGAAAGAAGAAAGAACGATGCGAGTATGTAATAGGAGTTGATGGATCACAGCAACAATAAAGATGTGTTTCTAACTGTTTATGTTACACAGGTAAATAATAACTCTGTCCTGTGTAATGTGGAGTGATTTTGCCATCCTTGCAATCTGTTGTGTTTTGTGACTTTCGTCGACACTAATTCTAATTCTTTTCTTGTGCAGTATGCTTTTTCGTTTGTATTACAGTGCGCTTTTCCACTTTGTGAATGCATGCTTCCTGGGTGCTTTCCTGTGGATGCGTATCATCGCATCCTGCTGATGCGGTCCTTGTGTGATCGTGGCGTTTGTGTCCCAGGGCGTTTGAATGAGGTGGTGACGAAAGAGGCATATAATGTGATAGAGCGGGTGCACGTTTTGCTGGAAGATACTGTTTGCTTCTCTTCTTCACCAGGAGAGGATGATGGATGATGGCTTGTGCTGGGGAGAGTCGTGCAAGGGCATACTTTTATGAAGACACAGGGAGCGCCTTTGGGGCTTTACCGTGAGCGAGCCTGCATTGTGCTGTGTGAGTTCGACCCTGCGAATTGGCAAGCAAGGAGTGTCCGGGGCGGACAGCCCTGGCGAATGGTTGTCGAGTGTGTGGAGAAGAAGGGGTGGCCAAGTTTATTTGGGTTGTTTTTCAGTTCTTCCTGAAAAGGTTTGTGCATGCACTATTTGTTTGCGACTGCTAAACTCGTGATGAGGGCACCAAAGCAGAGGGTGATGATGATAAGACGAGTGGACGTTGTTAGTCTCATGCTGCGGTGGGGTTAGGTCTCTGGTGAGTTGTTGCCCTGTTTACCCTTGTCGTTGGTCTGTTGCCGTGAAATGTTGTTTTGGTTTTCCTGTTCTCTTGTGTGTAGATCGTTTGCGTTGGTGGTGGCTGTGGGGAAGCATGTATGCCTGCAACTGTGCAAAGAACGTGAAGAGCGGGTACGTAATCTTTGTGTGAGGAAATTGTATGGACGGAGATGCGCGGATGGGCAGAAGTCCCGACAGTATCTGTTGGCATCAGACAATTTGGATTGTGACCTTTAAAAATGTAATTTGTTCCGCAATGACGTAGGATGGTGTGCGTTTTGCTTTGTTGCCGCCGCGTTCTTTTTACTTACAGCGAGTAAATGACGAATGAGCGCCATGGGCAGGCAGTGTAGTGGACTTGCTGGTGCCTTGGGTGGGAAAGAACAGCTAAATCGGGTGTGCACAAAAAACGAGGCCAACCGGTTTTTATCATCTGCAGCTGCTCAGTAGGAAATTGTCTGGTTGGCAGCATTATTTTGATGTGAACTCGAGTTTTATGTGCGATGAGAGGAAAGCTGGCATGGTGTCTAATTGTCTGTCTCCTATATTTTGGGACGGATGGGAGGTAAATATGTTGTGAATATATGGGAAGGCATTCAAACTTTCTGCGGCGGCTTGTCTGTCATTCCTCTTCTTTCCTCCCAACTGGAGTTTCCGTAGCTTTTTGTGTCCATGCACTCTTTCGTAATGTCAGCGACAGCTAGGGAGTTTTTAAGGAATCTAATGCCTGTGCCTGCAGTTTGAAGTATATCACAAATGTCTCCCCCGTTCCCCTTTCTGCCCTCTGCCCCTTGCTGCCTCCACCCTGCCCCCGGCCCCTCCTTCCTCAGCCGCAGGGTCCTGCGGCTGGCTCCTCTACCCTCATTCCTGGTCTCCTTCCCACCAGCGTTGCCTCCCCTGGTTGGTATGTATGTACCTGTTTCTTATTGACGACTTTGCTGAGGTGGGAGGTGAAAGGCACGTATTTGTTCATGGTATGACACTGAGAAAAGACATGCGCGCACAGATCGATGGACTGCACAATGAAAGGCACGTATTTGTTCATGGTATGACACTGAGAAAAGACATGCGCGCACAGATCGATGGACTGCACACGGCGATTCTTCATTTTTTTGTTATCTCATCAACTCCTTGTTCTTCGATCAGCTTTGCAATCGTAAGATGTGCACCCACTCCAGTGCGGCTACACCTGCACATATGGAAAATATCAATGACACAACCACGAGGTCTACTTTTACGTACATGTATCTCCCGTATAATTTCTTTGTTTTTTTTGTAGTCGTGTACAATGTTGTTGTACGTGAATGCAAGTGCTGTTACACTTGTCTGTACGCTACACGCAATCAAATTGTTGTGGAATTTATGGGGCTAAAAAAAAATAAAACATCCGGCAGCAGCCCCTGAAGTCTTGTATGCAAAAAAAAAAAAGGGAAGATGTTTGTTGTGTTTGTTATTTTTTTTATGCATAGTACTGTTTCTGGGGAGGGGGAGAGAGAGAGATAGCTTCCTGAGTTTGACGCATCCTCATTTTTGCTGAACCAGACCAGGAAGATGGCTTGTTTATATTCCTTATCAAGGTGCACCCTGATAGTGATGTATACAAGCCATCCTTGCCATCCGAGGCAGACAAAACGAGGGTGCGACATGTCGGGGTAGCTCTGTTTGAGATAGAGCTGTGTCTGAGGGAGAGCGCTGTTTGTGAGAGAGAGAGAGAGAGAGCTTTCTGAACATGAAGCACCCTCGCTTTGGCTGCACCAGAGGGTTATACACCTGAGTGGATACGGGCCATGAGCGCTGTTTGAGAGAGAGAGAGAGAGAGAGCTTCCTGAACATGAAGCACCCTCGCTTTGGCTGCACCAGACGGTTATACACCTGAGAGGATACGGGCCATCTTTCCCGTCCAATTGCTTGTTTACATTCCTTATCAAGGTGCGCCCTGATAGGGAATGTATACAAGCCATCTTTGCCGTCCGAGGCAGACAAAACGAGGGTGTGTCATGTCGGGGTGATTCTGTTTGAGAGAGAGCTCTGTCTGTGAGAGAGAGAGAGAGCTTCCTGAACATATCACATTGGCTGCACCAGACGATTATAAACCTGAGTGGATAGAGAGAGAGAGAGAGAGCTTCCTGAACATGAAGCACCCTCACTTTGGCCGCACCAGACGGTTACACACGTGAGTGGATACAGCCCAGAGAGAGAGAGAGAGAGACAGCTTCCTGAACGTGAATCACCCTCGCTTTGGCTGCACCAGACGGGAAGGATAGTGTATAGATTCTTGCTATCAGGGTGCGGTCTCTCAACACACCCGAGTAATGAATGTATACGAGCTCTCTCTTCGGTCCGGTGCACAGCTAAAATGAGGGTGCAGCGTGTTTGGGGAAGCAGCCCGCCCCCCCCCCCCCCCGGGCAAAAAAAAAAAAAAAAAAGACTTTGTTGGGCTGAGGCGGAGGCTGTATGTCGGTGTTCAACTGCAGGTGCCCCGTTGTACGCTTTGTACGCCCAGGTATTTTACGTTACGTACGTAGCGTATAAAGAGAGGCCTAGACATCTACCGATCTCATGGTCAGGAATCTCTCTCTCTCTCTCTCTCTCTCTCTCTCTCTCTCTCACACACACACACACACACACACACACACACATGCACTCTCTCTCTCTCTCTCTCTCTCTCTCACACACACACACACACACACTCGCACCTTTTTTTTAATCGGGTTGTGTATAGCGAACATGACAATAGACAACATGGATCTCCACCAAACAACCAATTGCTGACAGCATGAACGTTGGCAGAGTTTGAACCCATCTTAAATGGAAGACGTAGATTTCCTGCACCGGGTGGTTTTGATGATGGCATCTTAAGGCTGTGACCCTTTCTCTCTTTTTTTGGAAAGGAAAATTGTGCCACTTATCCTGACTTCAAATTGTTTATCGTTTTTCTCCATATACACAACCGCAAAAGAAGAGATGGAACCTTCTTGTGGCCTCACCTCCCCAAAAATCTCTTCCCCTGCCTGGTCCCCTCTCCCTCCCCCTCCTTGTGTGTTTGGCCCCATGATTTTCCAATCGACGTCGCACTTTTTTTTGTCATCACTCCTTGACAAATCCGTGCTGCACGAGTGCATGAGAAGCACCACGGATATGTCATTGCACGGAGATCTCATGCACTCAAGGGACATGAAGCCAGTACCCACGCAGCATCAATATGCCGGAGCAATCTGTGCGTCGAAAGGGAAAGGACACAAAACGAAAGAAATTTTGGCAGACAGAAATACCAAGTTGATGCATGTTCCTGACCGATGCTAATCTCTCTTTGACAAGTGTTCCGCAGTGGAGAAGAAGATCCATGTCATGTCAGGAGTCCGTGCCAGCAGGGTACAGTGCAGCTATGATTGAAGGGTCTGTGCGGCCATAGTCAGCCACTTTCCCCAGGGGTCTTGCCGATGCCGGGAAACATGTGGAGTCCTTGCGCATAAGTCAAACATGTTGAGTCCTTGTGCATAAGTCAAATGCATCCCGGACAGACTGTCATAGGGTTCGAACTCCGGATGAGTTGGTGAAAGTCGGAAGAAACAGGCTGGCACTGTCACGCTCTTTCTTTGAAGTCGTCTATAGGGTACATCACAAAATGCACACATGAGTTTTTGTGGAGTTGTGTATATTGAACGTGACAATACGTGCACACACACACACACACACACACACACACACACACACACACACAGAAACCTGTGACTCGGTGTAAGTTCAGTCAAATAGTTTGGCACGGTCGTGTCGTTTTTATGGAGTTTTCAATCAAACAGTGTGGCACAGTCGTGCCCTTTTTATGGAGTTGTGTATAGCGAATGTGAACAACACGCATGAGCACACTTACATTTGTGTGAGCTTTGTGATCCACATCACAGACAGCCTGCAAAAACAGAGACAAGGCGTTGTTACAAAGACTGGTGCTCTTTGGAGTCTTTGCTATTTCAGGGATCTAACTGAACGGGCTACGGTTTTTGGGGCAATTGTTTGGGGGCAGCTGTGAAGGAAGCGCCTGCCAGTATGTGCGACTGGTGGATCCAATGGCATGCATGGCTCACTTTCGAAAACGTCATGGTTGCAGTGTGAGCCCCGTACTCCCTAACATCCGTCTGTAAACAAGCGGCACTCGCCTGTGTAAAGTACGGACTCGGTCTGTATGGGTGCAACAAATTTAGACTCAGCAATTGAACGTCCAATGTATTGGCACCTTGCTGTTAAGCCAACCAATTTAGATTCAGCAATTTAAGGTCCAATGTATTGGCACCTTGCTGTTAAGCCAGAGATCGCTGGTTCGGCTCGGCGCAGAGTCAAATGGCAGGTAGTACTGAGAACAGGAGTAAGTAGGTGGAAGTTTTGCACCCAGACCAGGTCGATGTAGGGCGTCCGTGCTAGAAGGGTGAGAGCTTGTAGCAGGGTCTTGAGGGGTCTAACGCG
The DNA here is from genome assembly GCA_003427395.1 of Chara braunii. Lineage (NCBI taxonomy): Eukaryota > Viridiplantae > Streptophyta > Charophyceae > Charales > Characeae > Chara > Chara braunii. The sequence goes on from BFEA01000237.1 coordinate 1,777,446, forward strand.
CAGGACTGAAATACATGCAGCCATGCAGGGGTGCAGTCCATGTCACAACCGGTATGACTCCATTGCAAAAATTATCAGAGGATAGAGGTGCGATCAGTAAAGCAGACTGCCAACTTTACGATTGTACCTAGTAGTGATGCTCTGAGCAGTTGGTTTTGCAGGTGTGGACATGATTAATGCTCGGAGGGGGATGTAGTGCTGTGTGTGGAAGTGGTCGACGCCATCGCTGCCCCAAATTGCGGGCTAAAAGCGTCGAAGGAGGAAGGCGAAAAAGAAATTAAAACAGGAAAGGCAATGGAAATTCTTAAAGCTGCAGGGCACCACACACGGCATGTTCATCCCTGATAATTTTTGCAATGAATTGTTTGTTTTTTTTGGTGGCTGGAAGTTCTTCAAAGGTATGAAAAGCTGGAGGACTTTGTACCATCCATTCAAGTGTTGTTGAATTTGCCTCAACTGCCCAAGGCGCTTGCAGAGCGCACACTTCACTGGTTGAAGTGAATGTATAAAGAACCACAAAAAATTTAAAATTCCTACGACAGAAAGATAAGAGCCAAAACTACTCAGTGCATTCCGTCCTGCAGGATCTGTGGGGTGTGAGTGTTTTCCCGTGCTGGGGACTTCATAAGGATTGGGAGCTCGTTCCAACCCCGGCAGGTGTGCCATCCAATAGGTTTTGTCACTTGAGTTTTACTCTGAGAGCAGTGAGAGGTAAGATAGGCGATGGGTTTTGAACCTGTGCCCTCTGTATAAAGAGGAGGGTTCTGTACCTTCTGTCTTTTCCTGTTCTGTTTGTTGCGGTAGAGATGCCTTTTTTGATGTTGTGGAGCTCTGCTGTGCGGACTGCATAAGGTTGCGTGCCCATTCCAACCTGAGCTGAAGGGTCTTGCTACCTGCAGATATTTAGAGGAGCTGTCCGCTGAGGTAGATTTCCATTTGCAGGGCCTTGTTCCCTGCATATCTATAGTAGAGGTGTCCAGTCTGCGGACTGCCCATTCCAACCTGAGCAGGTTCGCTGCCCGGCTTGGTACATCACTTAGGGCTTCTATTCTGACAGCTATGATAGGGCATGGGTTTTGAACCCTTGCCCTCTGTCTTGACAGTAATGCTTTTTTTTCTAGTTGTTCGTTTACTGTTTCGTTTTTCTGCTGTGGTTGTGAGTCTCTTCGTGAACTTGCTTCTGATATAGGCCAGGTTCTTCTCCCTGGATCTGTCCCGGAAAGCAGGCTGATCTGGCTTGATGGGGGTGTAAGGTAGTTGCATGATGGGTGTCGTGGAGAGGGCATAGATCGAATGAATGAGGCCTCGTGGAGTGTGGTCAGCGTCCTTGTAGGGAGTGATTGCGGGATGGTGCTTGTGTGGCAACCCGTTGTCAGCTACAGATTTTATGTACAATTGAACACTTCATGCCACACGGCCCTAGTGCATTCATTCACCACGTTACCCTACATTGCCTATAAGTCGGGCACCCCCCAATTGTGCTTATCCGGTAGGCTGTGATATGCAGCCGGTCATAACCTGCATCAAGAGTGCAATATTTGGCCACAGAATAGTGCTGGTTATTCTGTGCGTTATTCTGTGCCACAGAATAGTGCCGGATATTGTGTCGGCGCTGTTACCCTCGCCAGGTTCAACATCGTCTGCATTACAAAGAAGAGTCATTGAGGTCAGTGGCCTTAGGATGGACCGAGTGAGGTGCTTTGCTAGCATTAGCAGAGCTGGCTAGCACTGTTTCGGCATGCTAAGACTTGCTGTGTGTATGACTATAGCTGCGCAAGGCGATTGGGGAGCGAGGGCCCATGGAGGGGCACGTGCTGGCGGAGCTGTCCCTTGGTGGCCGAGGGCTGGTGTTTAGTAGTGTGGGTAGTCAGAGGGCGGGAGCTGGATGGTGCAATATACCATGTATGAAAATCATTAGGGGTGATATCCCTTGGTCTTAGATATGGAAACTACTGGCCACTTTAGACGAGCAGTACAACATAAGTGATTGGAATCAGTCGTCTCCACAAGCATGAAGATCATGCCAGCCAGATGCAGTATGCGGAATCCTCATGCGAGAACGTGCGGCTAGGTGAGCTTCAAGTTGATGGCACTTGCAGTGCCAAGCGGACGACCATGGGTTGCTGAACTGGTGGCGCTTTCTCTAACGCGAGCCACTCAGGGCCACCTGTAGGGCACTCTTTCATTTGGCATAGGCTGCTGATGACCAAGATCCAAACTCGCACAATTGAATGTCGAACACGCGCGTCTCCACCACAACCCTCGAGAAAAGTCCACTTTGCCCAAGCTTTTTCAGTCATAAATTTCTCCAACCAAATGACTATTTACAAACAATATTCAGTCGTTTTGACTATTCGAAGGGCTGTGCACCCGTTGTTCTCATCGTAAGTCAATTGGCGTTAAAAAGTGGAGGCAGGGATTTAACTGGCAACTCAAGTCATTGTTTGGAAGGTCAATCTGCTGAGGAAGAGGAGGGAGGGACGGCAGAGCATAGCCATATGCTATCTGGAATGAAGGGGGCAGGGTTGGGCTAGAGGGTCCACGCTTAGGTGGGACCCACTCGTGAAGGTGTGAGGGTAGTATTACTGTTGGAAGATTTGGGAACTTCACTCTCTGAAGGCATCATCACAGAGAGGGTTGAGCGTCCTTGTAGGGTGTAATTGTGGATAGAGGTGTGCCTATGTTGAATTGCAAGAGGTGGCTGAGGTTATGGGATCCATTGTAAGGTGGGACACCACAGTGGAGATGGAAGGGTAGTGTCACAGGAGGCTCCCATCTTGAAAATAAAATATGTGGCTCATTTACGAGCGGAGCTTTCGGGGCCAGGCCACCCCTTGATAAATTTCATTCACAGTCTTTGTTGCGTTTTCGGTCTTCGAAAGTTGTGGAAAGGGGCCTGCTGCCCATGTGTGGGCAAGGTGCTGGTGCTTTAGTCATGCCTCCCAGTTTGCCTGAATTTCGTTGAAAATGGTGATTCTATGGATGTAGGGTGTTGCCGCGTTTGACACACGGACTAACGAGTGAGCATACGTGTAAGTTGAGGGGTGTATGACCCACGATGTGCAACAAGCTCGCTGAGAGGTCGATGCTAGCGTTTGCCCTTTGGATCTTTGGAGAGGGTTGTGATCTTCCTATCGCAGCCCAAGGTGTCTCCAAATCGATTTAACGTCCAGCAAGTGAGCCGGGATGGATTGTGTGGTTTACTTGTCACTTGTTCCTGCAATGCTGGCAGTTTGTGGCTCCTCTCTTGTCCCTCAATGTCTTTCATTCCAATTTGGCTGGCTGATATATGCCCTTGCACCTTTTTGCATGCTTATTGGTCTATTTATTTTCTTTATTTATTTTATTGATTATGTTTATAAGGATGGGTAGAGAATCTTGGGAAGTTCAGCATAAGGGGACAACATTTATCAGTCATGACCTGGTAAGACGGAAGGATCTGACAGAAGCAGAAGCGTAGAGAGGATAGGTAAAAGGAATAGAAGGATACAAGGCAGAGTATAACTATGAGGTGAGTCGCTCCAATTTACAGCCAAGCGGGCAAAGTCGTAGTGGAGGGCATTGTTGGAGTGTAAAATGTCCCTATCTTTGTGGTTATCACTGACCTGTCGTTGGTTCCTTGCAATGTGTAATAGAGGTAGGGGATTAGACCTGGGATTAGATATGTTTAAGTTCGCAGCATCTAAGTTGCATTACCTCTTACAATGCCATAAGTTTGTGCGATGCTTCCTTTCAGATTTTAGATGCTTTTCATACTTGTGTTTGGCTTCTCTATGTGATGTCCTAACACTCTTTCACTGTTACTCCTTTTGGTGTTGTCAACCCACCTCCCTCCTGACCAATCTTATTAATAGTCATATATTTGTTCCAAGGTTGAGCCGCATTTATTTGGCGATCTCCTTATGAATCGTATAATTGTTATAGTTATAGAGCTAAACATGCAGAGAATCCTGATTTGAAAAAAACAATCTTGGTATAACAGAACGTGAAGCCTGTTATATTGTCAATAAGGCGTATTGGGGTGTGACTTAGATGAAACGGTTTTTTTTAGTGTCTTTGTCAAGTATCAATATCCAGCTTAAATTCAAATTGCGTGCCCAAAAAAAGGAAAAATCGACGCGCGTTCGAATTTCGCTGGCGCGGCCAGCCATTTTGCTCGGGTAGTGCCGAGGCTGCCCGCCGCCTATCTTCATCGGCGGGCATTCGTTTTGCAACTGGGCGAAGGTACTAGTGGTTTACTATGGTAGATAAACCGATTCTCATTAATGGATCTTCTATTTATTTTTTGTTTTTTTTATTTGTTTTTTTTCTTTCATGGCTTGTAACAAATAGAGTGATCGGAATATGAGTTATTAGAAGGAAGGATAGAAGAGGAGAAGAATGGAAGTATGTTATAAATATCTATCATTGCTGGCCCATAAATAACGTGTGACTTTAGCTGCAACTCCTTGTATCAGCCTGTATTTGTTCTATGAGCAAAAAATATATATATAATTCGTGTGGAAGCAGGTCTTTTGTTGGTGAATGGATCTTGGCTTGCCCTTTTGCCCCGACCTTGTTGGCGTATGGTGGAGTGTTATCGGGCTTATGAGCGGAGAGTCTTAAACGATATGGTAAAATGAGAAAGTGCTTCATTATTTTTGCCTGGCATATTATTATTAGTGTTGTATTAAGAGGTAGGTGAGGATTTGAGGGTATACTGTAGCAGAGGTGATGGTCGTGGGTGTTGTTATAGTGTTGCTATAATAATTTTTTTATTAAGGTGGTAGGATGTTTATGCTGCTTTTGGTATAAATGTGAATCACAATTGTTGTTGTTTTATCCAAAGTCTGTTAGCTCCTTGTGAAGTCAATGGGTGGTGGTGTATGAACCAGCCTTTGGCTGCTTTTAGTTCCCTCAACTGGTACTTGTTTATTTTTTTATATTGCTACAGTTAGTTATTTTATTTGCACTAAGTGTATATTGTCATTGTGAACTGTGCTGCAAAACGTTAACTACAATATGATTAACGAGTACAACCATTGCGTTATGGGTCATTGCAAGCATTATTATTTTGTTATTGCTCAAAGTTTTTCCAATGAAACTCCTTGTATTTGTTGCAAGTTATTTTTTCAATGAGGCCATCGTTAATTTTTGTCGTAATCTACTATAGGTAGCTATGATTGTTTTCCCCCTTTGCTACTTGTTGATGATTAAAGCACTCTTGTGGTAAAATATTTGTTGTTAATTTCTTCTAAGGCATCATTAATTAGGTAAAAATTGGTATTGTGACAATGGAGTTGTCGTGCTCAACATTATAACTGCTAGAGTGCTTGTGTTATTGTTGAAAACGCTTGCTGCATAATATTGGATGCTATAGTGTCAATATCTTATCACCCCCCATTGCTCTCTATTATATACACATGTAATAACACAAAGTCATAAGATTACGTTACTCAGGGGTAGATGTTCCTTTGGGCGGTTTCTTGCATGGCGAATCGAAGTAATCAATAAAGTATTAGAATACGAACGAAAGATAACGTGAATAGGGAAAAGGAGTGAAGTCTAAACAGAGAATGAATATGAATGCTTGAGCGTGGTATTCTTAGTGATTGATTTTTGGATCAGGGATTTTTGATAGTTTAAATACACTTGAATGTAAATGATGTACATATTATTATCAGGTTTTTAATACACTGACTTGTGCTCTTGTGTGGGTTGCTTGACATAGTGTTTCTGATGCATGGATTATTTTCGCGAGATAGCACAATATTACATGCTCACCACCTAGGCTATGAGAGTGGCACGGAGACACTCGCCTAGCCGGACATAAAATAATAATAATAATAATAATAATAATAATGATTATTTCACTTTATCAATGTGACCCTGAAGTAAAAGTTGTTTTGTTTATTTTTTTGCATAAAATAGTTTTTTTGTGTTTTTTTTTTTTTTTTGCTAGTACCTTCCTTACTCCTTATACGGTCGGGTCGTTCGGGAAAATAGGGTGATGCAGGCCGCTTGACTGGTAGCCTAGCTCACCACTTAATAACAGGTTAACTTTTTCTTTTCGTTGAGATGTGTTTTTGCGCAGATTGCGCAGAGGGTTTTTTTTTTTTTTTTTTTTTTTTTTTTGCTAGAACTTCTTTTGGTCCTTGAACGATGGGGCCGTTCGGGAAAATAGGGTGATGCGGGCCGCCCGACTGGTAGCCTAGCTCACCACTTGATACCAGGTTTAATTTTTTATTTTAGTTGATTGCGCAGATTATGCAAAGGTTTTGTTTCTTCCCTTGGTTAAATTTATAAGGTTATGAAATTCTTGAGATGTTTTCTATGCTTTTACATATAATGTTATTATTTTTTTTTTTAACAGTCCTTCCAGTGCTAGCGGTGCTGGTGAGAGCGGGCATTGCTAGCACCCGGGGAAAGGCTCCATTTATTGGTGGGGAGCTTCACCTGCTGGAAAACCTATTCAGCGTTCTTTACGCAGTCGATACGGAATAATACGGACTGGTATGTGGAAAAGAGGGAAATTGGATGGTGTTTGAAGGGTGGCTGCCAGCATTGATTGCTCTAGACACCAGAGAATTAACTAAGCAGGTGTGAAACTGAAAGCATGATGGTTCCCTTCTCCTTCTTCCAACGTGTGAGGAATCACTGGGGGGCACCAGTGGGGATTCCTTTCGTCTCCATGTCCATCCTTCAAGAGAAACTACCCCTTGACCACCCTGCTGCCACAGACCCACACTGCATCAGAACATATAAGACAGAGAGGGGCCAACTTATACAGACTACCCGGGGTTAAACATTAAAAAAACAAGTTGCAACCCAGATAACTGAAACACAGACAAACTCATACCAACAGGCAAAAAGTACAGCAGAATACGACAGAGAGATAAGGATAAGAAGAAGCAGACTTAAAAAGATTAATTCTTCACCAAGCAGGGCTTCGCCGGTTACAGATGTATTCCCAATGACTGTGGGTGGGGAGGGAATGGGATTGGAATCTCAATCGGTAATCCCTTGGCACCTTCTCTCGGTGGCTGTCCCTCCCCCCCTCCTCTTTTTCCCACCCTCTCGTCCAACTTACTTCCGCTACCCATCCCTCCCGGTCCCTGCCCAACAATTCCCTTGAAAACTGTTTTAGCCGTTCCCGGATGTCTTTGTGTTATTCTATGATTTAACTTGTTATTATCGGGAAGTTTTGAAACATTAAAATATTATGCTCCTGTTTTTTTTTTTTTTTCTAATGAAATTGTTTATTTTTCATATATGTAATAAACTTTAAAAGTGGACATTCCTAATCATCATTCTCTCGCAGGATTACATTAGTATTTTGAAACGGTAGATGTAGTGCTAAATAAAATATTGTAAAATTAATGTTTTTGTCCATGTACATGCACAAAGTCTGCATGAGACTAAAACAATCGATGCTTGTTGGATAATAAGTCAATTTATCAATTCAAACCTCGGTCACCTGGGATATTCACGTGCTAGATGGTGGTTTATCTTAAACATTATTAGTCGATTGAATAGGGGTAATGAGGATAAAATGTGAAAGTGATTTGGGGGAATGAGGATCAATTTGTATGATGTCTCTTGATTATGCGAATATTACACTAAACACTTGTTTATCGTAAGGGATGATTTTGTATGAAAGAAAAAACACAGATCAAAATATACAGTCGTTGAATTTGTAATGAGATGATTTTGTATGACAGAAGAAAATAAATCAAGGTAGTGATACTAAAATTTTTAGTGAGATATGTCCTTATGTATATAGTATATTCAACATTGATTTTGATATATTTTGTGGTATTGTATGAAATTCAAGTATTTTTTAATCGCGTAGTTATTCAAATTATTTTGTATTTGTTTGTGATGTATACATATAATGAAAGATTACAGTTGGAGAAATTAATTGCACTTTGACTGTCTTCTCCAGAGTATTGGTGTATGTCATAGGCTCAACTTTCATGATATTAATTCATATAAAAAATTATGTAGGAAGTTTCAAGAAAGAGGATGTAAATTGTGAAGGGAGTTCCTACTATTTGTTGTTTAAAAAATATTTAAACTATTTATCTTAAGGTCTTCATGTTATTCATATTAACTAATTTTTCCTAATCTTTTTGTCCTCATTTTGTTTGTTGATATGATCAAGGAAAAAAAAAAAACAACATTAATTTATATGAAAAAATATATTGTAAGGTTGTTTGTAGTTAAACATTAAAGGTAGGATAAACAAGGACGAAGTCCTAATTTTAGTCGCAGGTTGCCGATGACACAAAAAAACAACATAAAATTTATGATATGGAAAAAAAAAAACAGAAGGCGTGGGGGAGTGCATAAGGGGGAAGAACGACTAAGTACGGGGAAAAAATCAAACAAGGGATATTCATAACCATGTAAGAACATAACCCAGGTAGGGGAACCATTGTCACACGATCACAACATGATAAGGATACTTGAAGTGCGAGGTAGTCATTGTTTAGTTAATCACTCTTAGAGACAATCATTGTCATTGTTTTGTTTAATACTTAAAGACAAATATTATGAATCACTTAAGTAAATTAATCAAATATACACTTTGCTTACCGAAGGATTGTCCTCTTGTTATCCAGTCACCGTTGTATTTCAACGTCATTTGATATTTGTATAATATTAGTTGTTAACCTGTCACGTGATTGGATCAAGCCTGAAAATCCAAGTTTTTTGTTTGTGATAAATGTCAACATCCTTGTCTCTAAATGAAATTTATTGAAGAGGACGTATCTCGCTTCAATATCACTATTGCTTTCAAATCACTCAATTTATCAATTTAAGTATGTACAATGTGATTAGGCCCTAATCAGATGATTGATTGATGGTAGTCGAAACACCATTGTCTTTAAAGGAAATCTATTGAAGAGAGGATGTATCTCGCTCCGATATCACTTTTGTTGTTAAATTACTCAATCTATTAATTTAAGTATGTACGATGGGATTAGGGCAACAAAAGTTGAGGATGGTGGAGAGTAAGCTATGGTGATGGACATTAAGGTGAAGATAGAGTTAAATTTTTTATAAACTCCTCCCTCCTTAACAAATCGAACAAGTAATCAGACCCTCATAGATTTTTTCAAATTATAGCATCCCATGCAAATCGGATATGAGGTTGGGAGGTGATATTCTAGACAACTTCTTGCTTAAGCAATCCTCCTTGTACGATCCTCAAGTAAATCAAGCCGCCCCTTTGATGATTTGAAGTAGGATGTCGTCCCAAAGCCGAAAACAATGTTTTTCACTTGCTAGTGCATCCGATGCAATTGGCTCATTTCCTATTTCCTCAAGAAGTATAAAGCCCCTATGACAAGTTTATTGGTCATAGAGATGTCTTATAAGTAGTTTGAGGTAGAATCTCACATCCTTGAAATGCTATATAGCTCCTAAAAAGGCTCTCACCTCTTTCTATCTGGTTCTCAATGGAGTGGAACCTCCCCCCCCTTCGGCTAGCGTCATTTCCCACAAGACAAAACTTTCAATTGTAGTTTAAATAGTAGTTGTTAACGCAGACATCTGTTATTTAACTTAAATATAAAAAAAAGAATACGTAGAAAGCTAAAAAGTTTATTTTTTTTCCAATAAATGATATTTTAGAATTTGAATGGTATATGCATTTTCTGAAAGGTCAAATACAACTGGATTCATTTAGAATGTTTTTCGTGCATACACTTGGCGTGAAATATGTTGTCATAAACACTAGTCAATATAACTTCGTTCGGAATTCATATCGATTATAATAGGGATAAATACAAATATTGGACTATGAATGTAATGAAATATTTAACATTTTCAATAATGTTTTTCCTTTGGGGTAATTTGGAAATTTGTTTAAATACAAATAATATATTTATTTTTTATATATCAATTAATTTTGATAATGAACTTTTAAACTAGGTTAACAGTCGGGCCGCCCGGGTTGCCCTATTTTTCTTGATGGCCCGGTCATGCAAGAACTAGGGAAGGTCTTTAAAAAAAAAAAATTCATAAAAATTTCAAAAAAAAAATGTAATGTTGAAAAATAAATTGAGAAACTTTTGTCTTGCCGTCACATTGAAATTATTTACCGTATTAAAAAAAAAATATATATATATATATATATATTTTTTTTGCCTGGGCAGGCAAGTGACCCTGGATCACTTTGGTAGTCTAGCTTTTAAATGATTTTCCCCCCTTCAAATTGATAGGTTTTTCCAAGAGGTTGCATTATGGTGTAAAATATATAATGTAAGATCATTGTTTTTTCTTCACATTGATTTTTCAATTTTTCACTTTTATTGACTTCATGCCTAGGCTACCAACAAGGTCGCTCAGGTCCAAGGTGGCCAGCCCGTGCAAGGATCATGGAAGGTCCCTGCAGAAAAAATAAAAAAAATACAAAATTCTTAAAAATCCAAAAAGAAAACTATGTTATGCAGAAAAATAAACTGAACAACTTGTCTTAGGATCACATCGAAATTCTTCACGAAGTTTGTAATAAAAATTAAAATTGGATTTGTTTTATTTTTTATTTTTGGCCCTTTCGGGCAAGTGACCCCGGATCTCTCTGGTAGCCTAGCTTCATGATTTTTTTTTTTTTTTGAATATGCAGAATGAATCTTTCTCTAAAGGTTAACACAATAAGTCATTTTACTTAGAGTAAAATTATAATTTGACTGCATCTCAACGGTATCACGTATAGGTCGTAGTGTTTCGATAAGTAGTTCGGTCGTCTATCACTAACACGATAGTTGCTTTGTGATTAAAAACTTGTTGTCAATATGCCATGGAGGTGCCCTTAGGAGATGAAGACGCAAATGGCTCCTCGATAAGACTTCGAGTGACTCATCTTCTTACTTTAAACCACTAGTTCACGGTCACAGCCTTGCAGTCCATAACTTGTCGTCACAAGAAACCAGAACAGAAAGTCGAACGTTGAGTTGCTGTTGCTGTATTGGATCAGCAGCCGCTTTTTCGTTTTTTGGCTCAGAAATTTAAGATGCAAGGCCTACAGGTTGATAGTCGTATATTACTATTTTAAGAGAGAGTTGTTTTTCTCATTCTCACTAACATATCTCTGTGCCTTTTAAAGAGGATATGACGGCCGACATGATTCCATCCTGATCGAACCATATGTGCACGGTGGGAGGAAACTAATCATATGAGGGAGCTCTGCCATAATTATAACGACCCTTATCTTGAGGCAGAGAACATTGATGTAGGTAATATTTTTTTGCGTCTAAATTTTCATGCTCCTATTTATATGACCTTCTCTTTCTAAAATATTATAATTGGGTCGGTATTAATAATATTAGCGTACTAGTTCGTTTACTTTATTGCAGGATTTGAAGTTAGAAGTCAATTAAGTGATTATGCGTGTTTAATGCAGAAGTTTAACTAGTCATGTGAACAAGATAAAATGGAGAGAAGGAAGCAAATTTATATGTTTAAAAAGGTGCGGTTTGATTGAATGATTATCCCTCGCATTTGAATTTGGTCGAATAAATTATTTTAACTTCTTAGTTTGAAGCATCTTGGGTTTGATTGAATCGAGTATGGTTGTAATTGCATAATTTACAAGATAAATTCAGTTTGCTTGAATGTGCATGCGTCCTTTGGATTTCAACTTTTTGGTGTGTATAGTAATGTACGAAGTGTTAATAAAAGGTAAAGCAAATAGTGAAACAAAGACAAGACCTATTGCAGCAACACCTCCTAATTTATTCGGTATACTACGAAGAATTGCATAAATAGGTAAAATTCCTTGGACTTCAGTCGAGAGTTTTGTCTTCAGATTCCAGACCAGGATTTACAAGGCCTCGCTTTCAAAGAATTATGGTAAGATGCGTGCACTAAGGTTGTTGCTCTATCCAGCTGAGCTAAGAATGCAACTCACCCAAAAGAGTCAACGCAGCCGCCACAACAAAACAAGCAGCTTATTTTATTTATGTATGCGCTCATCCACGCGTCCCCCCGGACGCGGGGGTGGGGTTAGTGTCTTATTGGCCGCCTGACCTGACGGTTGGTTGCCTTTAATTCAAAACATCTAAATCTATATGGTATGGAAATTGAATTTGTTGAGGTTCATATAACAAAACAGCCATCAATGTTTGATAATTAACTTCTAAATGAGATGGTTTGTTTTTTAAAATTCGGTTATATCTTATATTTTGTTTGATGGTTGACTTGCAATTTTGTTGAATAGAAATAAGATCACCACTGGAAACTTGAAAGTGCTTTGGTTGCTTGATATATTTGACTTGAAAAGCTATGCTTAATCATTGTGTGGGTCGTCGAGTCATATGTTTTCTTTGACTAAAGTCGATGTGCCTAAAAATACTGTGGGTCGCTCAGTTGGCCATTTGACTTACATTTGCTGAAACGTTAGGATTGATCATTGTATGGGTCGCGTAGTTGTTTGTTTCGTTTGGTTGAGGTCGTTGGGCTTGACTGTCGTGTTGATCACTCATGAGAATAAGCATTAAATATCATGGATTCGAAAGAAACATATGATACGAGTTTAAATATCATGGCTAAATCACCTTATTTCCAACGTCTCTTTGACAACTCACACAACCAAGGATTGTTAGGCCTCCCACTTAAACACCCCTTAGATTGGTGACTTTCTGAGTCGCTCATACGGCCATATAATTTATTATGTTCTTGGAAGGTTGAACCTAACCACCTCATAGGTCTCATAGTCGTATGTTTTTTAGTTCTTCTGTTGTAAACAAGAGTCCGTATGTTATTGAGGTCGTTGGGCTTGACCACTATGTGGATTGCTCAGTTAGCTATTATTATTTTTTGTTTCTGAAACGTTAGGCTTAAACACACTGTGTGGGTTGCTTAGTAGTTGTATGATTAACTATTTTTTGAAAAGTTTGGGTTGACCATTATGTGGGTCGCATGATTGCTTGTTTATTTTGACTGCAACCATTGGGCTTGACCATTGTGTTGGTTGCTTAGTTGAATATATGATTACCTATTTTCTTAAAAGTTAAGATTAACCAGTGCATGGTCATCTAATTACTTGTTTATTTTGATTAGGGTCGTTAAGCTTGACCACTATGTGGGTCACTCAATTCGCTCTATGACATACTATTTTGTTACAAAATTGTGTTTACAGAATTGTGTTTGACTAGAAATTACTTCTTATTACATATACAATCAACTAAAATAAATAAATAAGTCAATAAATATATTGGAAAGTAATAAAAGATGAATACATCAAAATTTAGGCTACCAGTTGGGCCTGCCAGGTCACCCTATTTTCTCAGGCCGCTCGATCGTGCAAAGATTGGGGAAGGTCCTAGCGGGGAAAAAAAAAATCATAAAAATCTTAAACAAAACTATGTTACACAAAACACTGAACTGAACAACTTTTGCCTTAGCGTCACATCGAAATTCTTTACGAAATTTATAAAAAAAATGTTACCAGCCTGTACGTTCGGGCGTTCGAGGTCCTATACGGGGTCCGAACCTGAAGGGGTTCGTCCTCTGCCAAAAAATATTTCGATGCCTAAACATATTATTTATTTGTTTTATTTAGTTCTCTATGATGTGAGGTTCATTCTTATAAATTGTGAAGTCATTTTTCTAAGCCAAAAAAATAGAAAATTTTCAAAGATGGAAGGGTCAAAACGTGCTCACCCACTTTTTTTTTTTTTTTTTTTTGCCTTTTTTTTTTTTTTTTACTTTATTTCGGCACCTCAACAATTTTATTATTTTTTGAAACTTTCTTCATGAGTTTCAAGGGCATTTGGATATGCTAAAAAAACAAGAAAATTGCCAAAGACGATGATGTCAAAAACTGGTTTGCGCACTCATTAATTTCAATTTTCTAATTTTTTTTTCCAAATTTAGTTCGCAGCCCTAAGGCTGCGGTATAGTGGGCTTCGGCGTCTGCGTCAAGGTGTCGCATTTTCGGCGGCGGGCGACCAGGACGCAAAGTGGGTTTTTATGGGGCAAAAGTTTGGGGGGGACCGGTCCTTGGCAAAATTAAGGACTACCTACAGGCTACTCTGGAATGATCGAGACTTTTGAAAAAAGTAAGGACCGGTCCTCGGGTGGAAGTGGACCCCAAAAAGAACTGGGGGCGGGGTAAGGGCCCTCAGGCCCAGGCGTTGGGGCCCATCTTCTCAAAACAGGGAGGTCAGGCGCAACGAAACATACGTTTTGCAAAAGGCACCTTTGGCGATTTTCTGTGCTCGGAGGAACCCGCAGAAAAATCTGAAATTTTGAGAATCTATATATGAGGTCGTGTTCTTTCTAGGAAAAATATTAGAACATTTTTTAAAAATCATTTAGATCGAGAAATCATCGCCGCCCCGATTGGGCACATTTTCCATTTTTGCCACTCAGCCATGTGTGGGCCAACTTAAAAAGTACTCCAAATTCAGTCAATTTTCACTCTCAGAAGAATGCTTGAAAAAACCTGAAAATTTGAGTACTCGTAGATTTTGTTGTAATCTTTCCAAAAAAATGCTAAATAAATTTAAAAAAAACATTCCAACTGTGAAATAGATCGCGGCCTCAATTTGACCCATATTTCAATTTTGCCATTCA
>BFEA01000237.1:1828453-1839697 GCA_003427395.1 Chara braunii
GCCAGGCCCCCTTCACACCATGGAATGATGATGATGTATGTTTGGTCTGCCTTGCAACATTGATTGTTCGGATCATTGGTATTTCAGCCTTCCGCTACGCTATCTTGTACTATGTGAGAGAGGTCGGTTCTTGTTCTGGTCTGTACCGTTACGGTATGCGACAGTTTGGTATCGGAGCGGACCTCTCAATCGGAGGATCCGCCCAATCAAATAGCCAGCTTGCTTGATCTTCTGATTGTTGAATGATTGATTAATTGATTGATTGATTGATTGGTTGATTGATTGATTGATTGATTGATTGATTGATTGATTGATTGTTTATTAGTAAATCAAGTAGGACTCCGTCAAATCTCTGCAATTTTTTTGTCTGTAATGACCCGCCATAACACAGACTGAGAACACTGCTGATTTATGAAGTTCTGTCAATGGAATGGATGCCTTGCTGAGATTTCCACATTCTGCTGTGTTTTCTAAGTCTGTATGTGTGCGTGCCTGTTGACTTGCGTGCCTGTCTGAGTGCTTGTTGGCATGAGTGTGTGTGTGACCCGCAAGGGTACTTGCTTGTTTGTCAGGCCGTAGGGCCAGTACTTACCTGTGGCCGTGGCTTTGAGGGTTGCAGCAGGGAAAACACTAAAGTAGCGGAGCCAGGGGCCCACGGTCTTTAGAGCAGCGGAAAAACACTCAAGTAGCAGGTAGGCCGGTACCGCACCCAGTAGCAGTAGATGTGCCGGGTACTCGAGGCCGAGCAGAAGAAGAGAAAGTTGGCATTTTTAGAGGCCCAGTAGCAGTAGGCTAGGTCTAGGCCGGTACCAGTCCATCCAGTCTGAGTCTAGAGTCTGTACGGGCAATATCAGAGTATGCAATGATGTTTCCCTCCGAAAGGGAGGAGGTACCGGTTGCTTGGGAGGCCGAGCGGCCTGGAAGTCACGACCCAGGAGGCAAGCAGGCCTCTATATCAAGAGGCTGAGGCAAGAGCTCGACCTCATTCTTCAGTGTGCAAGTTTGGCGACACGCTGCTGGAGCGCTGGCTGGAGTAGCGCTGGGTACTACAGCGCTGCTGGGAGGAAGAAGCCGGGAGCTTCCACCTTGGCTATGGTGGAGCTCTATCGGTAGGAGGAGGAGGGAGAAGGGGACCAAGGAGGAGAGTGGCGAGGTACTTACCCGGCTATGGTGGACACCACCTTCATCGCCTAGTTAGGTGCTGCATCTGGAAGGCCCCACTTGGGGTAGTGCCGCATCAAGGAAGCTTGGGACAGAGTCAGGCATGGCAGTTGAGTGGGCAGCGGCATAGCTGTCTTGTGGACCTTGGGACAGAAGAGCAGCGACATAGCTGCTTTGGGTTGCCCTTTGGACAGGAGGGTAGAGGCCTCAGTGCTCCGCCATAGCCTTGGCCTGCATGTAGAGGAAGAGGAAGGGTGGCCATGGCTATGGTGGACCTCATGTTGTGCCTGCAGTAGAAGTGGGATTCAGGCATTGATTCTGGCTCAGCCATTCAACATTATTATTGTTATTTCTTGTTTGAATAAGAGGGGAGGAGATAAGGAAGAGGAGATTGGTTGGCGAAGAAGAAGAGCCTTGTCATTGGCCTATGTTGGAGTACATCTTCTTCTTCTTTCTCTCTCTCTCCTCTCAAGTTCATTCATTTCTTTTTGCAATTGGACGACATTGTTCTTTCTGACGAAAGTATACTTCGAAATTGGCCAGGATCGTAACATTGGTATCAGACCGGATTCTACTTGCTGGCGAGAGATGACTTTGCCGCCATAACCCTAACCTAAGTGGTAAGTGCTAACCACTTAGGGTTAGGGCTGGAAGTTAGGGTTAAGTGGGGCAGCATGGTGAAGGGAAGCTGCCCCCACCTGGCAGGGCCGTGTAGGGTCGACACTAGACCCGGCTAGGTTGCCTGAGTGCATGTTTGTGGTGGCGAGACACAAGGTGGGACTTCGTGATGCAACTTGAGAGAGGCGACAGTGAAGGATACCTACAACTTGAATCTGGACTGCAAGGAAGACTAGGAGTGACTTTAGGGCTCCCCTCAAGTTAGGCGAGCTTGAGGGTGGCAGCCATATCTGCACCTACGGACCGCAAGTTGCTGCTTTGATCTTCAACATTGACGGGGGATCCGACGTTGTACTTTGGGGTAGATGTTGACCCTCCTAGATGATAGGACACTAGTGTAGAGGATGCTAATTGGGTCAGTAGGACTATGTGAGAGGGGGGTGAGTTTCTTTCATCTCAAGAGCCTGACCACTCAGGTAAGTGCCACGCCGCCAGGGTGCCCATGTGTGTGTCCATGGAATTGACTGCCTGCTGGGGTATTCTAGGTTCTTCTTCCATCCTCCATAGTCTTGATCTTGTGTGAGGTGTGTGAACTGCTTACTCACCTGACGAGTGAATGAATGGAGTATCTTGCTTGCCATGCTATCTCTCTCTACAGTGCTTCGTTTATTTCATTCTGAACGGCTGTAGTCTATAGGTTCTTTCTGGGGCTAAATTTCGTTTTTCAATTCAGTAGGGGCAAAAAGCAGGTCTTTGTGGAACTCTTGTTGGTTGGGACCCGGTTTTGACTGCACTGGGACCATTTGGAACTCAGTGGGACCGGTCCCAAACAAGAAGGGCCCCTTAGGCCCAAATTTGTTGACGTCAGTTACCTCGCTCTATCTGATTGGGACTCGGAGTTCATGTTTTTGGACCAGGACACTCGCTGCTGAGGGGATCTCAAGTGAGACGTTTTATCGCACGATTCGCCGCTTGACTCGCACCTTGGACACCACTCAATTCTCTCTTGCATTTACGTAGTACACTTCGAATTTGATTTGCTGTGTCTTTACGGAGCTGAGTCCTGTTAGGCTTGAGAGGACCTCATACGTTGTCGGACCAAACTGTGTGGCGGAATCAGATCTCTCTGATCTTTATTTTTTTGTTTTGACTGCTCTCCAATCCAAATGAATTGCCGCTCTGGCTAGGAGTTCTACCTTCTCTTCTCATTGATTTCAAACTGTTTCTTTCATTGGGTTTGTGAAGTGCCTGCGTCTACATGATCGCAAATAAGAGAGAGAGAGAAAAGAGAAAAACTTATGAGTGTTGCTCTTGAGGGAGTGAGGAGAGGGAAGAGGAGCGTTCGTCCCAGAAGTGTGAGGAAATGCGGACCCCTCTTGAGAGACTTGTTAACACTCTCATCCTCCATCATGGCATCTGCAGCAGAATGGAAGCTGCAAATGGACGTTGCCCCTGAGGCAGAGAAAGCGTAGTACCAGTTCTTTTATGAAAAAGCATTGAAGAGGGAAGAGGAGGAGAAGGAGAAGGAAAAAAAGAGACAAAGTAAAGGCTCATGAAGCTGTCTTCAGTACCGTGCCCGCCTTAACTGGTGATGAGGTGGAAGAGAAGACTGTCCCACTTCTCAGGGCTTTAGTAGAGGTCCGGGCTGTTGAAGAGGCCAACTCGCCAAGGTGTTTGATGAACTCAAGAAGTTGCGCGAGGATATGACCCTGATGGCGCAGCAGCACCATGACCAGCTGCAACGGTTTGCTAGCTTGCAGCCGGCCCAAAGTGTCCTTCCGCATGCGTACCCTGCGTCTAGTGCTGCGTGTCAGTATGTTCTTGCCCCTCTAACTGTATCTTCTTCTTCTTCTTTCTCTTCTTTGAGTGTGGCCAACAAAATAACCGAATTTGCAGCAGGTTCAGACCCCGTTGTTGTTGTTGCTGCTGCTGCAGCGGCAAGTGGCAGTGCAGGGCATTCTGGAACTGTTGCAGTTCCGAATTCGGACCCAACAATCGTTGGTCCTAGCTGCAGCTTTCCCTATGTGGAAAGGAAGGCGACACAGATTCCGTCTAAGTATGACGGAAAATACGACATTGAATCTTGGATTAGCTCCATGCGATCCTACTTTGATAAGCTGGGGACACCCCCAGTGACTCAGTCGTCGGTCCTAGGGACGAATGTGGAACCCCCCGTAAGGGGCTTCTTAGAAGTCCAAGTTATACAGTCAGGCTATAAAAGAATATACCTGAACAAATGGCTGAAGGCTACGCCTATAGCCGCACTCGAGGAACTCTTGATCAAACAATATGCTGATCCACATACTGCAACCAAAGCTAGACTTAAGCTTGACAAGCTCAAGCACAACAAGTGGACTGACACCATGCATAATCTGCAGCAGTATGTTAGTAAACTCTTTGTTACTCTGGATCTGGAGATGACTGCATAGTCTTGCTTGGATGTGATAAAAGGTACGGTCCCCTCTACTGTGACACATCGCCTGGGCTCATACTCATAACGTATACAGATTGGCTTACCCTCATGCGGGATTTAGTCAAGCTGGAGGCACAAGACCTCCCGGGTGGATCGGGTGGCAAAAAGACCACCGACCGCAAACGGTTTCCAAGTAGCAACCGTTTTGCAGCGCACGATCTACTTGAGGTTGACGAGGAGACCTTCAGAGAGGACCCTTCTCTTGATGATGATCAAGAGCAAGACTGCGAGGCATCATGCTCTTCATCAACCCATGAGTCTGAGTATGTAAATGGCGATGAATCTATGAATGCCTTCAAGAAGACTGCCTTTAAAAAGTAAAGGACCAAGGACCATAGTGAAGAACAACACTAACACCATTCTCCTTCCCAAGGGAGCGAAGATTCCACCCAAACCGGAAGATCCTGCCACAAAATCATGGGTAGATCTCCGGATAAGTGAAAGTGAGTGGAAACACAGGGTGAAGAAAGGGGTTTGGCTGCATTGCACCAAACTGGGACATTTAGTCCAACATTGCTTCAGATTGCATCAGAGAAACCAGCAACGGGGGTAGAGACATCATCAGCACACTCTACAGACGGAGAGGTTGAACATGCAAGTGCAGATCCTTCACTCGATTCTGATCCCACTTAGCAAACCTCTCCTGAGACCCCATCTGATGCTGATTCCAAGGCTGAGAAAGTGCACATCCTATACAAGGAGCCTTGGGTGCAGTCGGAAAAATTGACTTTCATGCTCTCTTGACGCGCTGGGCTCACATGAAGCAAGAACGCGTGCAAGGGAAAACGAAGTTGATCTTCTTCAAACTCCGCATTAACGACCGTTACATCCGTACGTTGGCTGATTGTGGCGCAACTGTACTTCTCACCGCACGACATTCGTAAGGCACGCTTGGGAATTAAGCAAGTGACCTTGCAGAACCCTTGTCGGACCCAAGTGGGCAACCAAGAGGTTGTCACATCTACGCATGCAGTCAAAGGTGTGCGCACTACCTTTGACGTAGACCGAACAATCACGCATGAGCTGAACTTCTATGTCCTTGATAAGTGCCTTTTCGACGCGGTTATTGGCTTGGGCTGGTTGCAGGCCCAATGTGAAAGAACCACGTGGAAGGATTCACAATTCATGGTCAAAGATGCCATGGGAATCGAGCTTCCAATCCTCTTGGATGAGCCGCGCGAGTCCCAAGTAACTTTTCTCAATGCAATGCGATTCTGCAAAAGTGGCGTAGACACAAAGTTGATGAGCAAATGTATATAGCCTTTGTTAGGCCTGCTCATGTGCCTTCTATTTTTGTTGTACATAATGATTCTACTTTGCATGTCGTTTCTACCTCTAATGCAACTACTTCTACCTCTACTAAATCTACTTCTAGTCCAAACGACTCTGCTTCAAATTCTGTTGTTTTGGCTGCACCTATGCAATCCGGTATGCTTGCACCTGAAAGTGATGATCCACCTACGGAAATCCCATCAGAAATCCGCAACCTTCTCAACTGATTTCCTGAAGTCTTGGCCGAACCACATGGAGTCCCTGTGCGTCCGGTCGGATACAAGATCGAGTTGATAGAAGGTAGCGGTCCTCCAAAAGGTTGTCTATTGAATGGGCTCAAGCGAATTGGAAGGGTTGCGAAGACAGATCGATGACATGATTGGGAAGGGATGAATCAAATCAAGCGAATCCGAATTCAGTGCACCGATTCTGTTTGTCCCGAAGAAAGGAGGCAAACTACGGATGTGTATCGATTACTGCGGACTGAATAGGATAACAAAAAATAATGCATATCCTTTGCTGCGTATTGATGATCTGCTTGATGCTGCAGGTGGATGCAAGGTCTTCAGCAAGATCGATCTCAAGTCTGGCTACCACCAGATTGAAGTCGACCCTGCAAACCAACATAAAACTGCATTCAAAACTCGCGATGGGCTGTACGAGTTTACCGTCATGCCCTTCGGCCTCACGAATGCACCAGCCACCTTTCAATTTTCAAAGTCTCATGGATAAGGTGTTCCACAATCAGATCAATCGATTTTGTTGTTTATTTGGATGACATACTAATCTTCAGCAAGTCGATGGAGGAACACATGAGACATCTTGAGGAAGTGTTAGAGATCCTTAAGGATGCGCAACTCCATCTCAACTTGGAGAAATCTGAGTTTAGGAGGGACAGTGTCATCTACCTTGGACATCGGTTGTCTGCTGCAGGCCTAGAGCCCGAGGCAACCAAAGTTGAGGTCATTCGCAAATGGCCTCAACCGACAAATGTCCGAGAGTTGCATTCTTTTCTTGGTCTTGTGTCGTACTACCGTAAGTTTGTGCCCAAATTCTCTATCATCGCCCGTCCGCTGTCTAGATTGACAAGCAAGAATGCGTGTTACACGTGGGATGGGGAATGCACAACAGCCTTCCAAGCATTGAAGGAGGCTTTGGTGAGTCATCCGGTGCTCCACATTGCAGATCCCAAACTTACGTTCGTAGTAACTACGGATGCAAGCTTGTATGGGATTGGTGCAATGCTGCAACAAGATGATGGTGACGGCTTACGCCTGCTTGAGTATTACAGCAAACGCATGTCAGTCACAAGGTAGTTGCATCCACTTACATGCAAGAACTCTATGCTTTGAGAGAGGCAGTAGATCATTGGAAACACTACCTCTTGGGTCGCCATTTCAAAGTGTTCTTAGACCATGAGACTTTGAATGGATCCAGACGCAGAATAACCCATCAACTACTTTGACCCGTTGCATGCATGAGATTACTGTGTATGACTTTGAACTTAAGCACAAGAAAGACTCTTACAATCGCGTTGCGGATGCTTTGTCTCGTCATCCTGAATACATGACTTGCCTTGTGGGTTCCTATGATCTCTGTAAGAACTTAAAGGAGGAACTCATTGAGCATACTGCCAAGGATCCGGAACTCAGTCCCATCCCTGAGCAGATCCAGATTGACCCTAGCAGCCAACCTGATTTCCACGAATGTATAGGTTTACTTTTCCGACGTTACGGGAAGTACGACCGACTGTGTGTACCCAACCATGAGCCTATCCGTACTCACTTCTTGGACTTGGCTCACGACCGGAGTGGACACTTTGGTTTTGAAAAGACATACGAAAGTCTATTGCAAAAGTTTGTATGGCCCGGGATGAAAGAAATGACACGAAAGTTTGTGGCTGAGTGTGAAGTTTGTCAACGCATGAAATCGTCTCGGCAAAAGCCCTATGGGCTGCTGCATCCTCTTCCTATTCCTGATGGCCCGGGTAAGTCTCTTTCCATCGACTTCATGGACATGGGAAAGAAGAGCAGGAATGGATACTCACAAGTAATGGTGATCATTGACCATTTTTCAAAGTTTCTGAATTTGATTCCATTACCACCTCACGGCCCAACTGATGTTGTGATCAAGGAGTTTCACAAAAGGTACATTCTGCAGTATGGGCCCCCGAAAACTCTTGTGAGTGACCGGGACACTAGGTTCATAAGTGCAGATTGGAAGGAGTTCACCTCCCAAATCTACGACATCAAATTCAAGATGACGTATGACCGACATCCCGAAGCCAATGGACTGGCCGAGGAGGTCAACCAGACTGTGATCCAACTTTTCCGAGCTCTAATTGTGCCTGATCAGAACTCTTGGGATGAGGAATTGCTGATTGTGCAAGGACTGTACAACAACTCCATACACTCCTCCACAGGGATGACACCTAATCGACTGCACCTCGGATGGCAAATTCGCAATCCCCTATCCTATCTGTTTCCTGATCCGCCACACCTGGCCAGCCAGGCTATAGCGCTAAGTTTGATCGTTTGCTCTAAGTCGTTGTCGCACCTATGGAAAGGCGACGCAGTGCCATGATTAAGCATGCAAACAAAAAGCGCCAGCCTGACCCTTTCACAGTGGGAAGTTATGTCTGGGTCAAGATGTCGAGTTTTCTGAAGAAGAAGGGGTATCACGAAAGCTTCTTCCTCAGTACTACGGTCCGTGGAAGGTGCTGAACCGAGTAGGAGATGATTCCTTTGGTCCTTCTTCCACAATCGACGTGCCTCCTCACCTACTTACGTACCCAGTCTTTCATGCGTCAAAGTTGTTTCCGTATGAATCACCCAAAACTTTTAAGTACCGAGAGTCAATGATTCCTCGTGCAATCAGAGGCGGTCACGAGGTTGATAGAATTGTCAAGCACAGTGGAAAGGGGAGAAACAGACAGTACAAAGTTCATTTTTCTGTACCACCCGTTGAATGACTTTTATTGGATCGCTAAGAAAGACGTGCTGCATAGTGCCCTGCGAGTCGTCAACGCATATGAACGACTGATTAGCTCCAAACAGCAACCTAAAGTCACTGCTACCCTCACTCCTACGGAACATACCCGATCTCTCTTTGCCATTTACGCTTATGATGCATTATGCAAGGACTCTGATTGAGTTACTCGCTCGAACACTGCTGATTTCTGAAGTTCTATCGATGGAATGGATGCCTTGCTGACATTTTCGCATTCAGCTGTGTTTTCTAAGTCTGTATGTGTGCGTGCCTGTTTGAGTGCTTGTCGGCATGAGTGTGTGTGTGACCCGCAAGGGTACTTGCTTGTTTGTCAGGCCGTAGGGCCGACACTTACCTGTGGCCGTGGCATTGAGGGTTGCAGCAGGGAAAACACTCAAGTAGCAGAGCCAGGGGCCTGTGGTGCTTAGAGCAGCGGAAAAACACTCAAGTAGCAGGTAGGCCGGTACTGCACCCAGTAGCAGTAGATGTGCCGGGTACTCGGGGCCGAGCAGAAGAAGACAAAGTTGGCATTTTTAGAGGCCCAGTAGCGGTAGGCTTGGTCAAGGCCGGTACCAGTCCATCCAGTCTGAGTCTAGAGCCTGTACGGGCAATATCAGAGTCTGCAATGATGTTTCCCTCCGAAAGGGAGGAGGTACCGGTTGCTTGGGAGGCTGAGCGGCCTGGAAGTCACCGCCCAGGAGGCAAGCAGGCCGCTATATCAAGAGGCCGAGGCAAGAGCTCGGCCTCATTCTTCAGTGTGCAAGTTTGGCGACACGCTGCTGGAGCGCTGGCTGGAGTAGCGCTGGGTACTACAGCGCTGCTGGGAGGAAGAAACCGTGAGCTTCCACCTTGGCTATGGTGGAGCTCTACCGGTAGGAGGAGGAGGGAGAAGGGGACCAAGGAGGAGAGTCACGGGGTACTTACCTGGCTATGGTGGACACCATCTTCATCACCTGGTTAGGCGCTGCATCTGGAAGGCCCCAGTTGGGGTAGTGCCGCATCAAGGAAGCTTGGGACAGAGTCGGGCATGGCAGTTGAG
Organism: Chara braunii; assembly: GCA_003427395.1. Taxonomy (NCBI): domain Eukaryota; kingdom Viridiplantae; phylum Streptophyta; class Charophyceae; order Charales; family Characeae; genus Chara; species Chara braunii. The sequence goes on from BFEA01000237.1 coordinate 1,838,005, forward strand.
TGGGCAGCGGCATAGCTGTCTGGTGGACCTTCGGACAGAAAGGCAGCGACATAGCTGCTTTGGGTTGTCCTTTGGACAGGAGGGTAGAGCCCTCAGTGCTCCGCCATAGCCTTGGCCTGCATGTAGAGGAAGAGGAAGGGTGGCCATGGCTATGGTGGACCTCATGTTGTGCCAATCTGATGTGCATTTATGATGATCGGTCTTTGCGTCGGCACAACTAACAGCAGAATGCAGTTCCGCCTCGGCTTAAATGCCACATCAGCGAGTTCTCATCATCCAGCGTACACCCCTAATGTCACCWCATAGCTTCCTGGCGCGCCCACACGACCCTGGGCCGCCTTACGTCCAACGCCCAAGCCTTATCACTGCCCCACACCTCATGCGAAGCACCGAACAGCTACTGGGAAGAACCAGTGAGTGCAGTTCGAACCAGCTCCGATACAAATTGCAAGGAAAATGAGCAATAGCGAGATGACAATAAACAGAATGCACAATCACATTGAAGACCAGATAGTATCACAGTGTCCAGAGAGTAGCATTGCACCAATATAACACCAACGAAGAATCGTAACCCTGAAAAGCAATGTTAATGAGAACTTGCTCTCGCCACCACCAACACGAGTATCCAGGCCCTATCTCCCTACTTGGCGCTCGGCGCCCAGCCTACTCCCTACACAGCTACCACTAGCCTACTAATTGACAATGCAACTGTTGACGTCAGCAGCCAACGAAGTACTTGAAGATGTCGCCCGTAGCAGACCATCGCCAATACCAGGTATGTGCTCTCACATCATCATCATCATCATCCTTCTCTCTCTCCCTTGTCTGACACCCACGTCTTCCCTCTTCAAACCCGAAGACCACCCCGGCGCCTCACTGTACATCCAAGCCCTCAGCCAGCCATGGAGGCTGGGCTATGGCGCTGCCCTCAGCAGCGCCCTGCTTCCACACACGACCGCACGTGCGCAGCACCTTGCTCCAGCGTTAGCAGCCAGCACGCAAGCATGAGCTCCAGCAGCGCTGCCGCCAGCCAGCAAGTGCCTGAATTACCCTGCCAGGCAGCTAGCTCTTTCCTATATGGAAAGAGCCTGCCTCGTTCGGCAGCCTGGCTGGACTGGCCTGGGCCCAGAAGCTTCTGGTAGGCCCCAGGATGCTGCGCCTTTGGTGCAGCTACTGGGCGTCATTCGGTTGGGCCTCTTAACTGTCTGTGTATGAGGCTGCGAATCTCGCCCAGGGCCTGTGCTTTTGGAAAGGCCTAGAAGGCCTGGGAATTTTCCTCGCTGCTTGGCCTGTGTTTTCCTTCAACCAACTGGCGCGACGAAACTGCCTGGACCCCAAATACGAAATTGACAGTCGAGGGCCTCTCGTGATTTGTTAGGCCCGCCTTCACTTAGGCGGGCACAGATGCAACAGGGGCCCCTTAGGCCTGCCGAGGATCTGAATCCTCGCACACGCAAAAAAAAATAAAAAATCGCCAAAGTTGGCAGTGTCAAAAACGTGCTCGCCCACTCAATAATTTCATTCTCGTTTTATTTTTTCTAATTTTCATTATTATTATTTATTTTTAGTATTTGATTTTTATTTCCAATTTGGTAAAGAATTTGGATGTGACATTGAGGCAAATGTTCTTCAGTTTATTCTTCTGCATAACATATATTTTTTTCAGATTTTTTGAATTTTTTTTTTTTTTTTT
>BFEA01000237.1:1850105-1872338 GCA_003427395.1 Chara braunii
TTTTTTTTGGGATCCGCGTTCGGCCCGAACGGCCGAACGCATCCCCAAGGGTTCCCATACGTTCGGGCGTTCGGGTTCGGGCGTTTGGCCCGTCCCGAACGCCGGTTACCCTGTATGTATACATATTTTTGGCCCGGATGGGCAAGTGGTCCCCGGCCACTCTGGTAGCCTAGCCCTTATTGAATTTCTTAGGTTTGTGAAAAGGCTCAGTAAGGTCTGATCATTGATCAAAGAGAAAACTCATAACCAAATACTTTTGTGGCACTTTCTGTCTGTGGTGATGACTTGCCTGTGGTGCTCGTGCACTGTTATCCGTTGGCTGCTGTCTCCATACAGGTCCTATTCTGTGGTGGAGCATCATCAAGCAAAAATGCACAATATCCTGGAAAAATCAACATTCGGCCCTATAACTTAGTTGAATCTGCACTTGCTTTGAAGTTCCTGAAAGCCAATTCTTTAGGTAAAACTGCATTTTTGTTCTCCGTGTTCACACCTTACCTCTGACACGTGCTGGCCTCTCTTCTTATCTTAAAGCACCAGTACATGCCAGCTATCAGCCGCGGGGCCCTTTCGGAGGCCGCCCGCAGCCGATTAATTTTATCTGCGGCGCTCATCCTCCTAAGTTTTCGGAGAGGCTCAAAACAGGTTCTCCAGTTGCCTGGGGCCATGTACTGGTGGCTTAAGGTTGCTCAGACACTCTGTTCTCATCCATACTGTCAATCTCAGGTTTACTAAATAGAATGTGTCCCTCAGTTATGGAAGGAAAATACAAAGATCAATTGAGCATGTAGAAATTTGCCCCTTGGGCCCTTGTGTTAATAAAGGGAAAGACCCACTGTGATTTCACAATTCAGCCTGGGGAGGCTTTTAGTGCCGCTATGCTTTTTTTTGTCTTTTTTTCCCTAACAGTTACCTGGGCTATGAACAGGGCCGCCGGGGTCACCTTGGTTCCCCGGGCGGCCCGGTCGGGCAAGGGCCGCGGAAGGTCCCTGCGAAAAAAAAATAAAAAAATCTCTTTACAAGTAAAAAAAAAACATGGTTGCCAACCAGACGTCCGGATCCCGATCCAGACAGTCCGGTGTCCGGTTTGGAGGGTCCAGTTGTACCCTGATTTCAAGAAATTCGAAAATTTCTTTTGGGATCCCCGGGCCATTTTACTGGGCCTGGGGTACCCCAGAAAATTGTTGCTGTTGTTTTTTTTTGAACCGTCACCCCAATTGGACCAGCCCTGAAGGGCCCGCTGTTGGATAACTTCGGAGGCCAGTAGTAGCCGCAGTACCGAGGTGGTGGTTTCCCGCCGGCGGGCGGACCCCATTTTCGAATGAAGCGCCTCGTGTAGCAGCGCTCTCAATCAGAGTCAAGCGACTGTGGCGGGATACTGGGGGACTGGAGTGGGTGTGGAACGGATATTTGGGGGCCGGAGCGGATGTGGAACGGATACTTGGGGGCTGGAGCAGGTGTGGAATGGATACTTGGGGGCTGGAGCGGGTGTGGAACGGATACTTGGGGGCTGGAGTGGGTGTGGAACGGATACGTGGGGGCTGGAGCGGGTGTGGAAGCTGTGTGTGTGTGTGTTTGTGTCATGTGTGCCGGTTCAAGATTCAAAGCTCTGAACTTTTTTTTTTTTTTTTTTTTTTAACAAAACTCCTCCCGTGCTAGCGATGCTGATGAAATCAGACACCGCTAGCACCTGGGGGTAGGCTCCGTCTATCGGTGGGGAGCATCACCTGCTGGAAAACGGGTCCAGCGTCCCTTATAAGTATGATACAATTGGAATACATCAGAAAAGGCCTTAGGAAGACCTGCCAGCATTGATTGCCCTGCTCAAAGCTCTGAACTTCGAAGTTCATATGTTAATATTTCCAATTTTATTAGCGTGTTGGACCACTCCCACAAACCTGTGTGCGTCTGTGTTTGTGTCATGTTGGCCGTTTTTTTTTTAACTTTATTTTAACCGGACAACCGGACACTGATACACCCAACCGGACTGTCTGGGTCCGGTTGTCCGTATGTCCAGTTTAATCCAGACATGGGTCCGGTGAATGTGTCCAGTTGTCTGGATGTCGATGTCCGGCGCAACGATGAAAAACAACTATGCTAAGCGGAAAAAAAAAAACTGGACAACTTTTGCCTAGTTTCAAATTGAAATTCCTTAGCATAAGGACTTGTATTTTGGTGGTTGCTTGGGTTATCGTGTAACGTGCCAAGGATTATATGATGGCTCCATGAACATGCATCCAGCGACGGCAGAGGAACCTGATGAGGTTCAAGAGGCTCTGGAGGCTGAGAGAGACAGAAAGAGGTGACGGCAGGGGGAGGCATGGAGGGCTTGGAATATTTGCAGATGGAAAAGGAGCTTTTGGGCGTCCATCTGTGACATGCATCCAAGGATGAATAAACAGTGTGTCATATGCAGAACCTTCCTACATGTCTAAACCTCTTCTCTTGTTGATATCAGAAGTCAGGAGATAACCTCTTTTGTTTATCATTGCTACTTGTTTCTGAAAAGTCTAGGGAGTTGGCAGAGTCTGAGAAGGCTCAGGCATTCCTCGCAGACTCTGCCAACTCCCTAGACTGGAGAGCCTGCTTGGCCCAGAGTTGCTGAAGGTGTCTATAACTGTTGTGAGAAGTTGAAATGTTGCAAGTGCCCCTAGCAGGTTTGGGACACATATCCCCTAGAAACAAGCAGAAAGACGCGTTTGAACGCTTTTTTGGAAATTTTGTTGGGTGTGGTGGATACAGGAAGGATTGTCTCAGTACGAGGATCGGTGGTACGGATGAGTGTGATCAAACCATTGGTGACCTGCCTGAGCTTTAATTGTGCCAAGTGTGGTGCTGTCACTGTGCAAATCTTCGAAGATGGAAAGTACTCTGTTCCAACAAGCTGTTCTCTTGAGGGATGCAAATGCAAGACGTTTCATCCAAGCCGCCCTTCAGTACATGCAATTGACTTTCAGAAAATCAGGCAAGTGGATCGTTTTTCATCAAGTGTGTATGTGTATTACATGACTGAGAGCATGGTTTTGGCTGCCAGCCATGGTTGCATACCTGCCTACCGCCGACCCCGACCGCCGACCGTTTTGCAGAGGACCAGTAGGGCCGACCGGTCAGCGGTCTGCCTACCAGTCAGAAAACAGCCATCCACTAATGTTTTTTCAGATCTGAGTTGGAAGCTGTACTGCGCTTGCTGAGTACAGCCCAAATTCGCTGAGAAAGTTTTGGGGATAGGGGGGGGTGTATAGGGGTGGTATAGGAGGTATTGGGGGGGGGTATAAGGATGTTGGGGTGCGGTTTGGGGGTGTTGGGGGGTTGTATGGGGGTATTTTGGGTGGGTATGGGGGTGTTGGTGGGGTTATTAGGGTTTCTGCCCCCCCCCCAAAAAAAAATAATAATAATAAATTGACGGGGTGCCGAAGACCCCCGACCGGTAGGTGCCGACCAGCCGACCGGTCGGTGGGTCTGCAGCGGACCAGTCAAGGGTCGCCGACGATTGGGGTGTGCAACACTGGTGCCAGCAGGAATAACAATGTGTATGCTTGACCTATATCTGTGCTATGCTTGGCGTTTGTGGGTGCTTATTCTCCCAATCTCGCAAGGACCTGCAAGTCGGCCAGCTTCGAGAGGGCAAGCACAAACGGTCACAACCCAGCTTTTTGACAGAACTGGGAGAGGACTATCTGTCAGCTATTGAATGTCATCAACCTCAATCCCAACTGCTCTGTGAATCGGAAAGCAAATGGCGATAACAGAAACTCAAAGACAATCAGACCGATGGTACCATCCATGGAGGGGTCTCATGTCGTGACGATGAAAGCAGCAAACTCAGCCAATGCCTGCGTTTCTACGAGCACAATGCTGCTCTAGACTGAGTCCAGAAGTGTGTGCCTCTTGTGACATCAAAATGATCCAGCAATCCTTCTGGGCTCTGGCCTCGTCATGATTGAAGTCAAGTTTGCAGAGGTGGTGGAGGTGGAGGTGGAGGAGGAGGAGGAGGCACAGCGTTGTCTTTCTGGGTGGAGGTTTTCCTGAACCCCCGGATAGGGCTCGGCCAGTAGTGGGGGATCGTAAATCTGACCTTGAGCAGTGTATAAGTCCTGCTTGCCCTGCAGTGATGCATGCCAGGAGTGAACCGTTGGCAATGCAAGTCCAAAGATCACCAGTATGAGGAAGAGATGCAATACGACACAGCGGAAGACTAACATCAGATAGGACTGTCTGACGGTCCAGTAAAATGACAATGGGACTCAGATCTGGTCCCACACCAAGCAGGAGGGGTCCAATCACCAAAGAACCTCCCTGCTGTAATCATAAATGGACGAAGTAGTAGGGAGATGGAAGGAAGGAAGAAGGAGAAGAAGAAGAAGAAGAAGAAGAAGAAGAAGAAGAAGAAGAAGAAGAAGAAGAAGCCACTGTATGGCAGCACCAAGTAATAACAATGAATCAGGGCGTTGCACGCCTGTATTACCACTGTCCAGTCTCCCCAAGAGGAGGAAGAAGAAGAGATGGAGGATAAGAAGAAGAAATGTGAAGCCTCTCTCTTTCTCATGTAGATGATACTGACCGGTAAGGCAGAGCCTTGGGCCACCGATGCACAGCAGGTGTCTCGAGGAAGAAGAAGGCCAGCTATGGCTCGCGGAAGACCTCCAGGTTATGATGCCAGGGGAGTGGAATCCTCCACCATCACCACCTCTCCTCTATCATTTACAATGCTCCTTTAACGCTCCTCTACCTCCGCTAGTGCTAGGCTGCTCAACTCGGTGGCTCAGTAGCAACAAATGAGCTCTCTGAACTACCTATACTACCTACTGAGCCAGCCTATCGTAAATAGTATGGGGCCAGCCGCCAGCCAAGGTCGGCCTCCATCTGGGCCATCCGATCTCATCACGATCTGCCAGACCAGATGAGAGGCCGTGTGGCCAAAACTCAAGCACAGGCCTGAAAATCTGTGGTGTGGGTTCCTGCTCAGATCCAGGCCCTCCCTCACTGTCTCAGTAAGAGGCCCTGGAAGGAAAACGACTGGGCACAACAAGTCGGGTGCAGGCCCAGCCTAAAACCTGCACCATAGGTCTAGATGAGACGAAGTCCTGGGAACTTCTCCCGACCAGGACATAGTGGACTTGCCACAAAGAAAAAGGTACTGAAACAATGCAATATGCAGAAAAATCAAAGGAAACTGACTGAGAACAGACAAAATACTCATGTGCCTGCCTGAAATCGAAAGCAAAGCAAACTGCATAGACTTGACTGAGAACAGGCGAAATGCACTCACACACCTGGCTGGTAGGCCAGGATACATAATCAGGCGCCAAGGCTGGTGGAAAAGACTCTGTCCATGCTACATGCATTCCAGAGACCCGGGGGCCCTGGATCTCAGCAGAGGGACATCAAAGCCCTTGGGTATGGTTGGGGTGGCTTTGCCTGCCTGTTGGCGCAGTGTTGCAGTATGATCAATGCCAAGGTCGCCATCCCCTCTCTGAACTGCTCAGAGTGAACATTCTTCATGAATCCTCTCCGTCGAGTGCAGGATCATGAGAGAGAGAGAGAGAGAGAGAAAGAGAGAGAGAGAGAGAGAGAGAGAGAGAGAGAGAGAGAGAGAGAGAGAGAGAGAGAGAGAGAGAGAGAGNAGAGAGAGAGAGAGAGAGAGAGAGAGAGAGAGAGAGAGAGAGAGAGAGAGAGAGAGAGAGAGAGAGAGAGAGAGAGAGAGAGAGAGCATTGACAGAGTCGTAGCTTGACCGAAGAAGCGGACCAAGGAGAGAACCATAGTAACACACTCACAGAATTGAAAAAAACCGGCGCGTCGCCGTGCTCTTAGCTTCCAAAATGAAAAAAGGACGAAGAACAAGGCGCACAGGCCTTCTGCTCTCATGCCATGGCCCCGGGCCATGTAACCCTCGTCGACACACACCTTCCTTATTCGAGCCCTGGTGATCCCAGCCGCCACGTACCGACCTCCACACCAGTGATCGTCACCCCACCAATCTAGTTTCCACACCGACTTGCCCAAATCCCGCAGTCCGTTGCGGCCACCTGGCGCACAGCCTTGCAAAACCATAGTCGGCTCGTCAGGACTTTCCGACTCGCTGACCATCACGTCATCTAGCCACTACTCGGAAGCTGGCAGATCGGTTGAGAGAGAGCTTTTTGGATGCGTTTGCGGATTTTATAGCAGCGAAGAGGAAGATAGACGCGGGAGAGAAGGAAGGGAAGGTAGAAGAGAGAGAAGAGGAGATAGGGATTAATTGCCTGGGGAAAGCCATATCCATCCGCGTGAGTTCTTCGCAGCCAATCAGATCACAGCATGGGGGGATTAATTCTCCTTACACGGCGTTGTCTGATGGCTTGAAGTCTCTAAGAGGGGATTGGTAGGGATTTCCTGTACAAGGACGAAGGCGGGAAAGGAGAGGAGGCGAAGAACGGTTCGGGGCGGGACCAAGATTCAGATGAAGGGAGGGAAAAAGAAGCGTGAAGGAAAAGGGGATGGAAAAAAGTTACGGGTCAAGGGAAGAAGGCATGGAGGAGAGAAAGGTGAAGATGGCTTGGGATGCAGCGGGAAGCGGGGGACACTTGCATGCATGGCGTGGTACAGAAACAAAAAGGCACCGACAACAGTTACGCTTTGTCCATCCTAGCTCTAAAACTAGTTCAAGATTGAAAAATTCAAAAGCAATACCTGCGTGCGGAATTAGACGTGCGAAAATCCTACGCCTATTCAGATCTCTTTAGAAAATTCACAGAGCTTTCCCAGGCGAATTAGACCCGGGGGAGATGATGGGCATCGCAGCAAGCTTTTACAATGTTTTGCACACATCTAAGGAAGCAGGCCATGAGCCTAGCCTGGTGCATGAAAAACGGCAGAAGTTTTTGTCATAGCTTGACAAGACCATCTCGGCGGAGCATGCAGCCCGCCTCGATAGACCCATTGGGCAGGAGGAAGTAAGGGAGGCTTTGCACTCGCTGCAGCCCAATAAAACCCCGGGCAGGGATGGGTTATCCAGGGAGTTTTGGTTGACCTTCTGGGTGGTGTTCGAGCAGGAGTGCTGGCCAAACTCCTAGCCAATCGCCTCAGTACAGTCACCAGCCATTGCTTCCACATCGATCAGATGGACTTCATCCCCGGCCAATTTATACTCGACAATGTTATGACTTTGACCGAAGTGGTCTGCTACATCAACGACAAGAGGTTCAACGCGGCCATTCTATTCTTCGACTTCGAGAAAGCTTATGATCAGGTGAACTGGAATTTCCAGCAGCAATGCATGGAACGCATAGGTTCAATCGCTGGGTGCGTGTATTATACAACCATGCGCATGGCCAGGTGCAGGTTAACGACTTTTTCTCAGCTCCATACTGGATGACCAGGCCCATCGGGCAGGGGGAACCTGCTGGCAGCACCGCTCTTTCTGTTCACAGTGGAAGCCATTGCCTCCTCCTATCGTGAAGACCTCTCCATACAGCGCCTGGTGGCCAAGCTGGCCCCGGAGGGGCATTGGGTGTCACTCCCAGTTACCCTCCTGTTTGCTGACAACCTCACGACCCTCATTTGTGCTTCCGACTCGTCCCTTTAAAGTTCTGACCCGGGCGATGCAGGCCTTCCATCTTGCTTCGGAAATGAGAATTAACTGGCACAAGACACTAGATTGGTGGCTAGCAGATACACCGCCGCCCTCACAGCATATCACACCGGAAGGCTTTGGTTGGCAAGATTGGAGTGTCCCACTACGTTTCCTTGGCGTCAAACTGACGGAAAATGGCCAGACAAGTCCATGACAAGTCCATGACACCGGATATATTGGCCAAAATGCTGGCCAAAATGGACGTGTGGTCCAGTGTCTACCCCTCCGTCTTTGGACGGGCTTTAGTCCTTAGCGCTTTGATTTTCTCTATGCTGTGGTACACAGGAACACTGTGGACGCCTGAGGCCTGTATGGGTAAGACCCTCAAAAGGCTACAGCATATATGTGGACTGGGAAGCTGGCTAAAGAGAACTGCATAGCCAAGGTCGCCTGGAAACACGTGATTCAACCCAAGGGCAGCGGGGGACTGGGGATACTGGATCCCACTATCCAGACTAAAGCGCTCCAATCTAAGTGGATCTTTAAGCTACTGACCCAGCGCGGTCTGCCGTGGACAGCACTCACCTTACATGGAGTCAAGCAGCTACCGGCAACGCGCACGCCCTCCAAACATGCAGGGCTTCTTCTGGCTCATGGCCAAGTCCTGGGCGGGAAGTAGATTGCAACATCCGGATTACTGTGCTCAGCTGTTACGAACGTGGAGGGAGATCTTCCCGGTGAAGGTCAAGCCCCCTGCAACGAGAGAGGAAGTCCTCAGACGACCTCTGATCTGCAACAAATGGCTGGTGGACACCTCTCAGAGACCTTGAACACTGACGTCCCAAGATGGGCGTTGGTCCACATGGGTCAAGACTCAAGGGAGGTGTCTGGCAGATCGAGCACATCTGGCAAGAGAATGAGGGGCGATGGAAAACTCACCAGGAGCTGCAGGACCAGCTGAAAGGCTGTCATAACCTGCAACAGAACCTGGACACTCTTCTCCAGTCTATCCCGGCGACATGGAGAACACTTTTGGCATCACCAACTGCCTCGCACAACGGGGAATGGGCTACCTGGGAGTACCTGGGACTTGGAGGACCCCCCCAAGGTGGCTCTGTCCTTCATCAAATGGACTGGCCCTGCCGACCAGTGGGCACTGGTGAGCATACACGACATGGAAGGGCCGGGGTTGACGGTTGGCAGAGTCAGCAAAACAGTCTCCGCACAGGCAGTAGTCAGACTTGTTTGCCTCCGGAAAGTGCGGGTGGTGGAACATGAGGACCTCTGGATATTCGAGCCAACCATGCCTTTGCAAGACTTGGAATGTGACTGTGCACAATGGGCCTGGAAACTCCCAACCCCGGCAGGCCACGTGGACCGCCAAGTGAGCATCTTAGACTATACCACACGGCTGGGATACAGGTTGCGTAGGCGTTCGGCAAATACCCATAGCACGCTGGTCCAACGTTGGGGCCGACTCATGCCGGGACTAACAATGGACCTCCATGAGATACTGTGGGCTGCAGTGCTAGCGATTCCCAACACAAGGGTGCGGGAGCATGCAATGACTGCTGGAGTACGTGGCACTACCTGTCAACCAGTGGTTGGCCAAGAGAGGAGCACAGGCTTATAGGCAGAACTGTGACGAGTGCTGTGGTATTTGCGACATGGGAGCAGCGGAGGACGTGGTGCACTGTATGCTGGCTTGTCCCAAGGCACGCCAGGTGTGAGACCACATCAAAAACCTATGGAGCGAAACCATGGAACAAGCATGGCCAGAGGACCACTTGGGATTGCTAACAGGACTTGCCCGGCCGCAGGCTCGGGAGCGGTGGATGTGCCGGTTCTTTAAGAGACTACGCCCCTTGACGTTGTGGGTGGTGTGGAAGAGAATATGCAAGGAAACAATCGACAAACAGGAGGTGTCGCTGGAGCAGGCTTGGGACAAGCTTAAACAAGCGATGGATACGGAATACCAGGCTGACTGGCATAGGCAGCTGCTCTTACTCAAGCAAGAACCGGAGAGGCATCAGGAAGTACTCACTAAATTTGCACAGAGCGTCCTGGGTAATGGAAAATTGGGGTCTGTGGAGGGCAGTATGCTCAAATGTGTCCGGCGGACTGGGGTGTGTCCCTCCCAGGGCATAGCCCCGCTGGGGACGGTGCAGCCACAACACCCCGACCCGATGGAGTGGGTCGCTAGCCTGCCCTTGGTGTGAGTAGGTAGGACTCAAGTTGGAAAGCCGTGTGATGTACGACTAAGGAAAGATCGTGAGGATCCCTGCTATGTTCCGCTGATGGGACAGAAGCCCAGGCCTGCTGTATGGAGGCACTAAACGGGTCTCATTTAACATGCGGCCATGCCCTGCCTTGGGGTCTTCCAGAGCACCGCCGCGGGTCGGCGGGGGATTACAGTGGCAACGCAGCAGAAGGGGCAGACGAAACTGGTTGGTGGCAATGCAGCAGAAGGGGCAGACGGAACTGGTTGGTTGTTGGAAGTCCATGAGGCTAACTTAGGCAGGGACCCTTCCTAACCGAAGTAATCAATGTCGTCCACTCGGGCCTCCCAACCATAATGGGTAAAAGTTGTATTTTCTTGACTTGCCGGTGGAAAAGGAACCGGACTGCTGCTCCCCAGAATAGAGGGAGCCTTGTGTAAAAAAAAAAAAAAAAAAAACCCTGAATAACTTTTGCTTCAGGGTCGGATCGAAATTCTCTGCCAAATAAAAATTAAAAAAGAAATGAAATTTAAAATACTTTTTATTTTTTTTTATTATTGTTATTTAAAATTTAAAATTTTAACTTATTTTAATATTTTTAATATTATTTTTTAATTCATTTTCGGCTCGGCCAGGCAAGTGGTCCCGGCCCACTCTGGTAACGCAGCTGGAAGGGGAAAATGAAAATGAGTAAAATCAAAAACCTTGAACTCAATCAAACTTATCAAAGTCAATAGCTTATGAATGACTATTTGAGGCAATTGGTTTCGTAAGTTCTATTCTTAGATCCATCACTTCCGTCAGTGAGCATCATCTTGGTTCCAAAAATTGACCTGACTTCAGGGTAGTCTGGGCGCCTGCAGCCGACGCCTACTGTAGGCTGTAGGCGCGCCTACCGGTCGGGCGATCCGTAGGCGGTCTGCCTACCGGTCGGCACACTGCCTTGCACTTTTTCCTTTTTTTTTCCTGAGTACATTGCTGTTCTGCGCTTGAGCAGAACAGCCCAAATACGCAATAAATTTTTGTTTGCGGGGGGTGTGGGGAGGTTCAGGGGGTGTTTGGGGGGTTCTGTGGGGAAGGTTCAGGGAGTGTTCGGGGGTTGTTCCGGGGCTGCTCAGGGGTTGTTTCGGGGGTTCTCTGGGGGAGGCTCAGCGTGTGTTTGGGGGCTGTTTGGGGAGGTGGACAGGGGATGTTTGGGGGGTTCGAGAACAGAAGTAAAGAAGGGGTGTTGGGGGGGGGCAGGAGTTTCAGGGGCTGTTTGCGTGGTGTTCGGGGCGTATTCAGAGGCTGTTTGGCGGGTTTTGTGGGTGAGGTTCAGGGGGTGTTTGGGGGGTGTTCGGGGGTTGTTCAGGGGGTGTTTCGGGAGTTCTCTGGGGGAGGTTCAGGGTGTGTTTGGGTGGTGTTCGGGGAGGTGGACAGGGGGTGTTTGGGGGGGTTGAGGACAGAAGTAAAGAGGGAAACCAACGCAGGTCTAGACGACGACGCCTGACAAAAGTGAGAGCAGCAAAATGGTGTTAAGTGCTACTCTGCTTTCACCCAGGGCCCAGCCTCTCCTGTAAGTCACTCAGTGAGGCCAACGGTGCATGATGGGCCCGGTAGGMCCCCCGCCATTTTTGTTTTCCAACTGCGGGGTGCCTACCGACCCACCGCTCGGTGCCGACAGCGCCTACCGTAGGCGGGTTGGCCACCTACAGTTCCAGGGGTGCTGACGGTCGGCCAGACTACCCTGCCTGACTTGCGAAACAGGTTTAACTTCTAGGCCTTTTACAAGGTATAAATAACCGACAAAATACTCATCACTTAACTGTGATTGGTCATGCTACAGGTTGCAAGAGGTTGTTTCTAATGACGCCCACGAGGAAGGAAGGATCCCGAGGACTGTGGAGTGTGAATTGAAGGAGGATCTTGTGGATTCATGTCTGCCGGGCGACATTGTGACAGTTTGTGGGATTGTGAAAGTCCTCAACGGCGAAGCTGATGCTGCTTCTGGTGAGTACAATGGGATTACTTGAATTGCTGTAAAGAAAGTGCAAGGCTGAGTGATGCACGTCTCTGGTCAGGTTCTGATGTTCACCATTGATGAATGTAAAACAGGCTGTGGGTTCATTCGCTAGGGGAGAGGTACAGACATGGTCCGCCTAGGTGGGGATGCCATGTTGTAGTCAACCCCTTTCCCAGGTTGGCAGAGAGCATTGTTGTTTGACCGAGTAGATATAGGAACCAGCAGTTAAGTTGAGTTAGCCCAACTAACATTGCTTGATGGTGCTCTCCCTTTTCTTAATCAATGGTACTCCCAGACGACCAGGGTTGTCCTAGCCCAGCTGCCCAGCCAGGCACCCAGGCCCGGGCAGCCTAATCCACTGGGTCACTCGGGTGAACAAAAAAATGATGGCTTCCCTCCCCCCCCCCAACCCCCCCCAATTAACATTGCTTGATGGTGCTCTCCCTTTTCTTATGACGGACATTTCGTCACCCACCTAGCTGTGCCCCAATCCCACCTATCTTTGAATTTGGTGATGTCTTCCCCTAAGGATACAGCATGCTTACGACATATCAGACTAGTGCGTGATGCGGTGAAGTGCTGTGCGCCGTGCGCCATGCATGAGTAGCAGTTGCGCTTGCACCGGTGCACACAATGTTCCCTGATGCACAGTGCACCATGTGCCTCGTGTGGCGCATGTTAGGGGTGCACCATGCTCCAGTGCGAACCACAGAATACAGAAAAGCATAAAAAACACAGACGGAAACAGTGAGGGAATTGAGAAGCGAACTGAAGGGCAGTCGTCATCTGGTGGAGAACTTGAACGATGTGTTGATTTCCATCCCAGCGGAATGGGCGGCATTGCTGGAAAAGGGCCATGAATGGGAGAATGGAGACTTGGTTACGTGGAGGGAAGAAGGCATACCGGGAGAGGCCTTCCGGGTACAGCAGAGAGGGAAGGACCAAGATGGAACTGGTTGAGATCAGAGATGTATGGAATTGAGGAACCGGGAGCTACTACCAGCAAACTGAAGAAGGACTCAAGAACATATCGAGAAGAGAAGACAGCTCAGAATGTGACGGTGGTTGAAACAGAGGACTCTACTATCTACAAATCCACAACGACGATAGAAGATTTGGAGATTGATCCGGTGGAATGGGCCTGGGATTTAAGGGGTGGCAGATTAAGAGCAGCCTTAAAAGGCCAGTACATGGCCCGAGCCTTGTGGAGAAATCGCTTGACATAGCTGCTTTGGGTTGTCTTCGGGACATCAGGGCAGCACCATAGCTGCCACCCAGTAGTCCACCATGGCCTATGCATGAGAGAGGAGGTTGAAGGAGGGAAGACATAGCCATGGTGGACTCGTTGTTGTTGTTGTTGTTGTGAGTTGAGTCAGCAGTAAGGGGTAACTTCGGACATTGATTCTGGTTCTCCCATTCATTGTTATTATTATTATCGAGAGAAGAATAAGATTGGTGAAGAGAAGGAGGAAGGAGGAAGGTGGAGAGAGAAAGGGGAATTGTCATTGGTCTTGCTGGTGTACTTCTTCTTCTTCTTCTTCTTCTTCTTCTTCTTCTTCTTCTTCTTACCTCTCCTCTGGTCTTTATCTCTTGCAAGTGCTTTCATTTCTTTCGCAATTGGGTGGCATTGTCTTTCATTGTGAATTTGCACTTGTGAAATGACCAGGATCGTAACAATTGGTATCGGAGCGGACTTACTTGCTGGCGAGAGGTGTTAGTCACCCTAACCCTAATTCTGAATTAGGTTAGGGCTAACCTAATCTCGGATTAGGGTTGGAAGTTAGGGTTAAGTGGGGCAGCGAGGTATGGGGATGCTGCCCCCACCTGGTTAGGTCATGTAGGGTCGACATTGGACCCAACCAGGTTGCTTGAGTGAATGTATGGGGTGGCGAGACACAAAGGAGGCTGTTTGGAGTRAGCGAGAGGGAGTAGAGAGTGAGAGGTACTCGCACCTGGAATCTGGACTTCAGGGAGACATTGAGTGACTTTTGGGCTTCCCCTCAAGAGGGAGACTGGATCGGAGGCTGCCATATCTGCATCGGATTGCTGCAAGTTGCTACTTTGGTCTTCAGGCATCGACGGGGGATCCGGCTTTGCAACAGGGGTGTAGGAAGGCCCTCTTAGTCATGCTAGGACACTTCGTGTAGTGGTAGCTAGGGGTCAGGAGGACTTATATGAGAGGGGAGTGACTCGTTATCCATCTTTGGAGGCCGGGCCTCACAGGCTAGTGCCGTGTGACCTGGGAAAGCTCGTGGGAGGTTGCTTGGTGCTTCATGGCCTGTTGGGGGTGTGCTGGGTTCTCTTCCTCTTCTCTGCGGTCTTGGTTGTGTGTGTGAGCTTGTGGATTGCTTTCTCACCTGATGGATGGATGGATGATGTATCTGCTCTAAATGACATATCTTTCTACGGTGCATTGTCTTTTCATTTCTGAACGGCTGTAGAAGTGAGTTCTTGCTGAAAGTTATCTTTTCCTTTTCAGTACGGTAGAGGCAGTTTTGGGACCGACTTGGCACCCTATCACGTTGGTCCTGGTCCACGGCCTACTTGGGACCCCTCGGGACCTAGTGGGACCAGGCCCAACGGGACAGGACCTTTTGGGCCCAGATCTGTTGCCGCTAGTGCATTTCTTTGCTGTGCTGGAATTGGGGGACATACGGACAGCAAGGGCATTCCTTTCAAGGGGATCTTGACTGGCCTTACCGCATGTTAGCACATACTGCCCCGCGTCTGACTCGGCGACCATCTGCGCCCCTCGAAATCTCCATTGCTGCAGATTAGTCTTCTTCGTCTGATTTACTGTGTTGTATGTCCCCTGTCAGGTTAGACAAGAGGGGATCTCCAGCTGATCTGATCGGGCCCGTTCTATAAATCAGACCTCTCTGCTGTTTTATTTATTTTTATTTATTCTTCTGCTGCGTGCCACACTCTAAGTCCAAATGATTCGCCGCTCCGGCCAGGAGTTCTACCTTCTTCTCTGAGTGGTTTTCTGTTTGTTTCTTTTATCTGAACTATCTATGTCCAGTATCGAGACGCGTGCGCAGGCAGCGAAAAGAGAGGAAAGGGAGAGAGAAGGTGTGCTGTTTGAGAGTGTGAGAAGGGGTAAGAGGAGTGTTCGTCCAAACGTAAGGAGAGAGCGGACCCCTCTTGAGAGTTCTATTGACACCCCTTCCTCCAGCATGGCGGTCATCACCTCTGCCCAATGGCAGGCCATGCTGGACGCAGCAGACGAGAGCCATAAACCATTCTTTCAAAAACTGTATGATGATGCCGTGCAGAGGGAAAGGGAGGCAGCGGCAGCAGCTAGAGCCGCCGACATTGCTGATCAGGTGGCTCTCCTTCGGATCCCGGAAGCCAATGCTGACTGGTTCCAGGAAGAACTAGCTGCTGCTGTAGCAGCCTTGGTCCGACTGCGGACCCTGGAAAACCTTGAGTCTCGTATGACAGCACTCGAGCAGCGGAACGAAGAGCTGCAGGCTAAGGTAATTAGCCTTGAACAGTCCCAGTTGTCTGCCTCTCGCCCTCCTAACCCTCGGTCCGCTGTAGTCCCGGTCTCTCAATCAAACACAGCCCTCATAGTTAGATCAAGTGGAACCATGGCAAGCGCAGGAACCGGTGCCAA
Source organism: Chara braunii (assembly GCA_003427395.1). Classification (NCBI taxonomy): domain Eukaryota; kingdom Viridiplantae; phylum Streptophyta; class Charophyceae; order Charales; family Characeae; genus Chara; species Chara braunii. Next base: position 1,865,499 of record BFEA01000237.1, read on the forward strand.
CTCCTCGAGCAGCAGCACCGGCAGTTCTGTGCTGGTCATGGTCCCAAATGCAGGGACTTCAGCCCAAAACGCCACAGTCCTTACTGGCGTTCAGCACAACGGTCCCATGGTGGACAAGCGGGCGGCCATGCTGCCGTCCAAGTACGACGGGAAGGCAGACATCACCTCTTGGATTAGTTCCATGCGGTCGTACTTTGAGGTCATGCGGACAGCGCAAGAGGACGGAAGTATGGTCATGGGGACTAATACTGAGCCGGTCGTGCGAAACCACATTGAGCTCCAAGCTGTTGCTGCAGGCTATGCACACATAGACCTGACTGATTGGCTGAAGGTCACCCCTGTCCGCGTTCTTGAGGATCTTCTCCTTGATCGGTACCAGGATAAACATGCTGCGCTCAAGGCTAGGCTGAAGCTTGAGGCCCTCAAGGGCCAAACATGGAGGTCATCCATGCAGGCTTTGCAACAGCACTTGACTAGTCTGTTCACCACTCCGGATCTGGGAATGACTGATGTATCTTGTATGGATGTAGTTATGGGAGTGGCCCCTAAAGTTTACCTCTCCCTGCTAGCACTCAAGGACCATGCCACCTGGCGAGAGCTCATGAAGGACCTAGTTGACCTAGAGGCCAAGGACCTCAGCAGGCGCAAGAAGGCGCCCGCTGCAGGTGGAAAACCACAACGCAAGCGGTTTGGAAGCAGCAACCAGCTTGCACTGCATGACCATCGGGAGGCTGAAGATCAGTCCTATGCGGATGATCTGTCTCTAGATGACGATCTAGAGCCGGACTCCGATACGGGCTGTTCTGCATCAGCCATTGAGTGTGATAGAAATGACGATGAAAAACTTAATGCATTCAGAAAGACTGCTTCAAATAAGGGGCCTAACCGTGGTTCAGGTAAGGGAACGGTCTTACACCTTCCCAAGAATGCTAAGATCCTTGAGAAACCGGAGGACGCTTCTACCAAGCCTTGGGAAGCCCTCCGTATCAGCCAAAAAGAATGGGAAAGAAGGTCCAAACTGCGCATATGCTTGCATTGTCAAAAGCCTGGGCATGCTGTGCAGGATTGCTATCGAGCAAGGGAAGCAGGGCAGTCAGTTGCAGGCCCTTCCGAGGAGCCTGGAGCTGATCAGCAGCGTGCTCTTGAAGCCCAAACTAACGCTGATTCCAAGGCTGATGCWGTCCAAGTGTTATACACTGAGCCTTGGGAGGAGTCCAAAGAGGTCGACCTCCACGCCCACATGGAGCATTGGCTGCAGCTCAAGCAGCAACGCCGTGTTCAAGGGAGCGTGGAGCTGACTTTCTTTAAACTGCTCATTAACCGCCGATACATCCACGTGCTGATTGACAGTGGTTCGACCACTAATTTCTTCTCTCCGAACGGGATTAGTAAGGCGGGTCTGGGTATGAAGCAAGTGGAACTGCAGAACCCTTGCCGGACTCAGGTGGGCAACCAAGAGGTTGTCACTTCCACTCATGTTGTCAAAGGTGTGCGCATCACCTTTGACAAAGACCGCACTGTCACACATGAGCGGAATTTCTATGTCCTGGATAAGTGTCCTTTCGACGCGGTCATGGGCTTGGGCTGGCTAAAGGCTCATTGCCTAAGGACCACGTGGGCGGACAACCAGTTCGTGGTACTTGATGCCAAGGGGAACGAGGGTACCGTCTTATTAGATGAGACGCGCGAGTCCCCTGTGACTCTTCTAAGTGCTAACAAATTCTGCAGGTCAGTGCGCAGGCGCAAGGAAGGTGAGTTTGTACATATAGCCCTTGTAAAACCACTTCATGTGACTTCTACTTTTGCTGCATTTTCTACCTCTGAAGGTAACTCTACCTCTACTACTTCTACTTCTGTTCCACCTACTTCTATTGTAGATGATCAACCTATTTCTGATCCCAATACCTCGAAACCGGTTGTAATTGCTGTAAATTCCCAATCTGGTTTTCTCTCTCCTGATGAGGATGATCCTCCACCCGAAATCCCAGCAAACATTCGCCATCTATTAGATTGATTTCCTGAGGTGTTGGCTGAACCTCGCGGAGTTCCCGAGTGTCCAGTCAAGCACAAAATCGAGATAATAGAAGGGAGTGTTCCTCCAAAGGGCTGCGTCTACCGCATGGGACAAGGCGAGTTGGAGGAGCTGCGGAGACAAATCGATGACATGATTGATCGTGGATGGATTAGACCTAGCGAGTCTGAATTTGGCGCACCTGTCTTGTTTGTGCCGAAGAAAGGAGGCAAACTCCGGATGTGCATTGATTATCGTGGCTTGAATCAAATCACAGGGAAGAACGCCTACCCCTTGCCTCGCATAGATGATTTGTTAGATGCGGCCGGTGGTTGCAAAGTCTTCTCCAAGATCGACCTCAAGTCTGGCTACCACCAGATTGAAGTTGATCCGAGCGACCAGCACAAAACTGCATTCAAGACGCGCGATGGGCTGTACGAATTCATCGTTATGCCCTTCGGTCTTACGAATGCACCGGCCACATTTCAGTGCCTCATGGACAAGGTACTCCGCCATCAGCTTAACAGGTTTGTGGTTGTGTATCTCGATGACATTCTGATTTTCAGCAAGTCCATGGATGAGCACGTCAAGCATCTTGAGGAAGTTTTGCAAGTCCTCAAAGAGGCTCAACTGCACCTCAACTTGGAAAAGTCTGAGTTTGGTAGGGACAGCGTCATCTATCTCGGGCACCGGTTGTCTGCAAACGGCCTTGAGCCGGAGGCAACCAAGGTTGAGGTCATTCGCAACTGGCCTCAACCGGCGAATGTACGTGAACTGCGTTCCTTTCTCGGTTTGGCATCTTATTACCGGAAGTTTGTGCCCAGATTTTCTGTTATTGCGCACCCACTCTCAAGACTGACAAGCAAAAATGTTGCTTATGTGTGGTGTGATAAGTGTGAGACTGCGTTCCAAGCCTTGAAAGAGGCTCTGGTGAGTCATCCTGTGCTCCGCATTGCGGATCCCAACCTCACGTTCGTAGTCACTACGGACGTGAGCCAATTTGGGATTGGTGCAGTGATGCAACAAGATGATGGCGATGGCCTGCGTCCGCTCGAATATTACAGCAAACGCATGCCCAGCCACAAGGTGGCCACTTCCATGTATATGCGAGAGCTTTACGCCCTACGTGAAGCCCTCGCACATTGGAAGCACTACCTCTTGGGTCGCCACTTCAAGGTCTACTCTGATCATCAGACCTTGCAGTGGATTCAGACACAATCCGAACTCTCTCCTACGTTGACCCGCTGGCTGCATGACATTGATGTTTACAGTTTTGAGTTGAAGCATAAGAAAGGCTGTTATAACCGGGTTGCTGATGCGTTATCCCGCCATCCTGAGTTTTTGACTTGCCTTGTGGGTTCATACGACCTCCGAAGGAAACTGAAGGAGGATCTGATTGAACACACCGCCAAGGATCCGGACCTCAGTCCCATCCTTGAGCAGCTCAAGGCTGACCCCAATAGTCAGCCTGATTTTCACGAATGCGAGGGTCTTGTGTTCTGCCGGTATGGAAAGTTTGACCGTTTGTGTGTACCCAACCATGCGCCTCTCCGAACTCATTTCTTGGATTTGGCGCATGGTCGGAGTGGACATTTTGGCTTTGAGAAGACTTATGGAAGTCTTCTGCAGCAATTTGATTGGCCAGGAATGAAAGGATCTGCTCAGAAATTCATTGCTGAATGTCAGTTATGCCAAAGAATCAAGGTCCACAGGCATAAGCCTTACGGCCTACTGAGACCTCTCCCCATTCCTGATGGACCTGGTGAGTCGATCTTCATCGACTTCACGGACATGGGAAAGGTAAGTGAGGCTGGGAATTCACATGTCATGGTCATTGTGGACCGCTTTTCCAAATTTCTGAACTTGATTCCTCTCCCTCCTCATGCCCCGATTGAACTTGTCATCGAGGAATTCCATCAGCAGTACATTCTGAAGTTCGGCGTCCCGAAAACTATCGTGAGTGATCGGGACACCAGATTCATCAGCAAAGACTGGAAGGACTTCACGTCCCAGATCTACGACATCAAACTAAACAGGACTTCTGGTCGACACCCCGAAGCCAACGGATTGGCTGAGGAGATCAACCAGACTGTCATCCGACTGCTACGCGCGCTGATTGTTCCAGATCAGAACACGTGGGACAAGGAACTACACAAAGTGAAGGGACTGTACAACAACAAACTCCATTCACTCTGCAACTGGCGTGACTCCAAACCAGCTGCAGTATGGATGGCCGATGCGCAACCCCCTCTCCTATCTGTTCCCCGAGCGGTCACCTGGTTTGACGCCGGGCATGCCTGGCTATAATGCCAAGTACGCATGCTTGCTCAAAGCTGTTACTGCAGCCATGAACAAGCGTCAACATGCCATGATCAAACATGCGAACAAGCTGCGCAAAGAAGAAAAATTCAAAGTTGGGGATTATGTTTGGGTCAAAATGTTTGAGTTTTCTGATGAAGAGGGCATATCACGGAAGCTTCTTCCATTATACTACGGCCCCTGGCAGATTCTGAAGGTAATCGGGGATGACTTTGGCCCTTCATTTGTGGTTGACGTGCCTCCTCATCTGCGCACGTATCCGGTCTTTCATGCGTCCAAACTATTTCCACACATTGATGATGAGACCTTTCCTTTTCGGGACCCGATGATACCTCGCCCTATCGATGGCGGCCATGAGATAGACAGAATCGTATCTCACGAGGGCAGAGGGAGGAACAGGCAGTATAAGGTTAGACAGAATCGTATCTCACGAGGGCAGAGGGAGGAACAGGCAGTATAAGGTTCACTTCCTCTATCACCCATTGACTGAATTCTTTTGGATCGACCGGAAAGAGCTGCTAAAGAGCGCTCCTCGCGTTGTGAATGCCTACGAAAGACAGATGACCGAGGGACAGACCGCTAAGTTCATAGCAACAATGACTCCTTATGGACTGACCAAGTCTCTCTTTCTGATGTACTCCTACGATGCGTTCTGTACCGACTCTGACTGAGATACTCGCTCGAAGGGACCTCGCTCTTGAGAGGGGACTAATGTAATGACCCGCCAAAAACACAGACTGAGAACACTGCTGATTTCTGGGATTTGCCAATGGAATGAATGCCTTGCTGTGATTCCCGCATTCTGCTGTGGTCCCAAGTCTGTGTGTGTGCGTGCCTGCTGGTTTGCATGCCTGTCCGAGTGCTTGCCGGTTGTGTGTGTGTGCGTGCCTGCTGGTTTGCATGTCTGTCTGAGTGCTTGCTGGTTGGGTACGTGTGTGTGACCCGCAAGGGTACTTGTTGGTTGTGAGGCCCACCGGGCCGGTACTTACCTGTGGCCGTGACTTTGGAGGGTTGCAGGGGGGTAAACACGCCGGTAGCGGGGAGTAGGCCCACGGCACTTAGAGCAGCTGGGGAAAAACACTCAAGTAGCAGGTAGGCCGAGCAGAAGAAGACAAAAAGTTGGCATTTTTTAGAGGCCCAGTAGCGGTAGGTTAGAGGTAGGCTGGTACCAGTCCAAGTAGCCTGGGTCCAGGGCCTGTGCGGACAATAACAGAGCCTGCAATGATGTTTCCCTCCAAAAGGGAGGAGGTACTGGTTGCTGGGAGGCCGCTTGACCTAGGAAGTCACCGCCCAGGAGGCCGGTAGGCCGCTATATCTTCAGGAAGAGCGGAGAGCTCTTCCTCATTTGCGGTATGCAAGGATTGGCAACATGCTGCTGGAGCGCAGCGCTGGTCTGAAGCAGCGCTGCTTGGAGGTGAAGGTCCGCTGGGGCTCAGCCTGGCTATGGCGAGCACCCCAGCTTGAGGAGGAGGAAGAAGGGGGCATGGTAGGAGAGTGGTAGGGCACTTACCTGGCTATGGTGGACACCATCTTCATCACCTTGTTGGGCGCTGCATCTGGAAGGCCCCAGTTGGGGTAGCGCTGCACCAGAGCAGCTCGAGGCAAAGTCAGGCATAGCGGACCAAGTCAAGCAGCGACATAGCTGCTTTGGGTTGTCTTGGGACATCAGGGCAGCACCATAGCTGCCACCCAGTAGTCCGCCATGGCCTATGCATGAGAGAGGAGGTTGAATGTTACATGCTGAAAGCCTACACACGGGCCCCTCACGGGACCCGAGGTTGGAATAGGGCCCCCAGGTCGCATCACCGCAACCTGAAGGCCCTATGGCATTTTTACTTGGGCCTGCATCAGAAAAACGCCAGCTTTAGGTTATTTTTATAGTCTTTATTTTATTTATTTGCTGCTGTTTTTCTAACGGGTGTACTGTTGTCCGTTTTGTGGCCAGGTACACGTTTTACGACCAGGGCCAGATTCAGGCCCAGAGGCTGAGCTCCTAAAAACGTTTGGACCTTTTCTTTTGTTTTCGAACAGATTTTGACCTGTTCGGACCCAGGCCGACGTTGAGGCCGGGTACGTCCGCACAGGACCGGTTTGAAGCGAGGTACCAGGAAACTGAATCCTGGAACGGGCCTGGACGTCCGGTAGGGACCCAGGCAGGCCGTTTTAGGCCAAGGACTGAACCAGTTTTCGAAGCCTGCGATCTGGACCACGGATCGGAGTTTCGATCTGCACGGTCCAGAACGCAGGCCGTGGGCTTTCAGTCCTGGCCCAGCGCTACTTAAGCTGGGCCATTGCCCAGTTCGGACAGAGAAGGTACCAGGAGAAATCCAGCGTTATGCTGGTTCAGGAGCTTCGCTGCTGCACTATTCTGGAGACTCCCTGCTGTGCTATTTCGAGACTGCAGCTGCGCTGCTCATCGGCAATGAGGCACAGCGCTGGAGGAGTCCAGCGCAGAGGAGGGTAGTGGAGTTAGAGAGAGAGAGAGAGAGAGAGAGAGAGAGAGAGAGAGA
>BFEA01000237.1:1931458-1944336 GCA_003427395.1 Chara braunii
ACTTGGGATTGATATCAGCGACATTTGGGTTGACGTTGTTCTCATCTCTTCCCACTTCTTCTTCGTCTCTTCCCCCTCATCCTCATCTGTGTATGGGGTGGGGGGAGGATTGACGGCGCTTGGGATTCAGACTCGACATTGGACAGAGACGCTGGGGGGGGCTACTTGGGATTGATATCAGCGACATTTGGGTTGACGTTGTTCTCATCTCTTCCCACTTCTTCTTCGTCTCTTCCCCCTCATCCTCATCTGTGTATGAGTTAGGCCTGGCACCTTCGTCCTGGTGTGCGGCGCCAGGCCATTCACACCGTGTGATGATGATGCATGTCCAGTCTGCATTTCGACATTGGTTGGGTCTGATCATTGGTATTCCAGTTTTCCGCTGTGCTATCTTGCTCTATCTGTGAGAGGTCGGTTCTTGGTTCTGGTCTGTACCATCTTGGTATGAGACAGTTTGGTATAGGAGCAGACCTCTCGAAAGAGGATCTTCCCAATCAAGAGCCCAACTTGATTGGTTGATTGATTGATTGATTGATTGATTGATTGATCAATGAAGTAGGGGTTCGTCAAATTTCTGCAAATTTATTTTTTTTCCTGTTCTGCTAAAGTTGTCACCTTGATTAGCAATTTAGCACTAAATAGCGCTAATCCATGATTAGCATTATAACTTATAACCCTAATCAAGATTAACAACTAATTAACGGATTAAAGTTTTGCAAATTCTTTTTTTTTTTTCCTTTCGTTTTCTTTTTGTTCTGTAAGTTACTCATTCCTAAGTTCGAACTTTCGGCACTTGCAAATCCTCGAATCTCGGGTTTCCGAAAGTTTCAGCATCCCGTGAATTCCGCGAATTTCGGAATCCCGAAAAATTCGGCATTCTGCGAAATCCGTGAATTCCTCGAATTTTGGAAATTCCGCAAATCCCGGCCATTTCGCGAATTCCGCGGGAACTGTGTCTACACGGACTTAGGGTTAGTTGCTAGGAATTAGGTTATTTCAGACTTCGTTTTTCAAAAATCGTGAGTTTTCATTGAGTTATTCCGTAATTTTTTTTCTCGCTGGCCAACAGATTTACGAATTCCGTTTTCTGAAAAATCGGCATAATCTCGAGAAATTCTTTTTCGAAAATTCCAATTATCTTGACGAATTTTGTTGCGATTCTTTTCCTAATTCCATTAAGGAGTGAGATTCGTTTTTTGAACTTTTTTCAGATTAAACAAACGTTTGGTCAATATCCGAATTTTACCCCTTTCTTTACTGCTCGTTATCTGATAGATGCCTCCCTAATTCTCAAATCGACAGATTTCAAAAAAAAAAAAAAAAAAAAAAAGAGAGAGCTTTTTCTTTTTTCTTTTTTTTCTCACTGTTGATTAGTACCTGGGATTGGAAATTGCAGTCCGGATGTTTGCCTGTCTGCATGATTTCTTCCCACCCCTCTGTGTACTACGGCAGCGCCTCGTCAGCTAGTGACACATCAGCAAGTGCCACGACAGCAAGTGCCACGTCAGCAACTGCCACGACAGCAAGGGCCACGACAGCAAGGGCCACATCAACAGCAGGGCCACGGCAACCAGTGCTGCATCAGCCGACACAGCACAGTTAACCGCAGCTTATGCTCTGACGCAGCAAACGCATCGCAGAACGTGAAGCGAGGGCAGTCGCAGCAGAGCAGCAGCTATCCCTGTCCCTCCCCTCTGCAATGGAGGCACAGGGCAACCCCACGATGGACAATGCCGCATCTGGCAGTCCACACGAGGTGTGCAACGCGAACCCCCTGGTCCCACAGGTCCAGTAGGTGGTTCCCACTGCGACACCTGCGGGAGCCCTCGACGCTGCGCCAGTCCGGCAACAGGGTGAGACAATGACGGCCTTCATGGCCCGCCTGTCCACCTACATGCAGCAAGTACAAGAGGAACAGCGACGCGAGGCGGCAGCCGAAGCCGCATGCCTCAACGCCATTTCACGCAACGCGGAGCAACAGCGCCGGCAGCACGCTGAATCAGCTGCCAACCATAATAAAGCTCGACGAGATGCCACATCCGTCCTCATGCAGCAGGAAGCCGCTCATACCACCGCACTCTGAGAATGGAATTTTGACCCGGCGGAGACGCACACGGAACCAACTGCGGAGGAACGGACCAAGTCAGCCCTCGCCAACATCATGCACCAGGTCATCCTCACTTGTAACTGGCAACAAGTGGAGTTGGCTTGGCAGGCCCATATCATTTCCGATTACGAGGAGACTCTCAAGAGTCTCCATGCCCGCCTTGACGAACTGGAGAGGGATGACGTTCCACGCAGGTACATGGCATCCACAGGCATCGATCCATCAATCCGCGAGCTGGAGGAACGAATGGATCACCTGGTAGCGCTCATCGAAAATTTGAACAGTTTCCAACGACCGTTGACCATCAGCCAACAAATGGCCGCCTTGCAAGCTGACCTGCGTCAGCTGCAGCAGCAACCAACCGGGACCTGCAACAGCATGACGTCCAAACAGTACAAGATGCTGAAGTTCAGCATCGAAAAGTTCGATGAATACAAGAAGATGGACCCCATAAGTTGGTGGCGAGGTTCCACCAACGAGCTCTCCATTCACTTGGTCCCGCCTGAATCGAAGATCTCAACTCTTTACCTTTGCAGCACCAGTGCCAGCCAAGTGTGGCTCAACCACCTGACACAAATTGAAGGCGTCGAGGTCGCCAAACTCTACACCAAGGTCACTTGGGAGGCCATGACCGAGAAGTGGCGGAAACGTTTCATCGTCGACGATGCTCAAGGTAAAGGTGCAAACCGGATCTTCACCATGTACCAAGGCAGCCAGCCAACACGCGAATGGCTAACCGAGTGGCGGAAACTTGTGACGATCCCGAATCTGGATATACCATTCGTGCACCTTCGTCGAGAATTCTTCCAGCGGTCGGTTGACGCATTAAGCACGGCCCTTGGGGAGCGCAGCTTGTACATAGACTTCGACCAAATCGTGGACAAGGCGCACAAAGTAATCCAATCAAATCGGTGGGCCACCAATGAGCGGCGAAGCCAACCGAATTTTTGTGGAGAAGGGCAAAGGCCCGCAGACGCAGCCAGTTGCTGCTGTCCAATTCGATGGATAAGAGGAAGACTAGGCGCTGGCTCACGAGGCTAGTGAAGGAGACAGAGTCAACGCCCTTCCGCCACGACACAACAAGAAGAAGAAAAAGGCGAAATCCGCGTCAACAACGGAAGTCGGACAACCGAATGAGCTGTGGAAGAAATTCCGCCTCACGAAGGAGCAATACAAGCTCCGCCAGAAGTGGAACTCTTGCTATTGGTGCAATAGCACCAAGCACACGATGTCGCTATGCCCCGACAAAGGCAAAGAAGACGTCCGCCCACGGCAAAGCTCGGGAAACCGAGCTCCGCGGGAAGTGAGGCGACTCCACTTCCTAGTCCGCCGGACATGGTTGCCTTGCTAGCAAACTCCTCCACGTCAGGGGAGCATGCGTATGTTGCAAGTCTTCAAGAAAGTTACGAAGACTATGCTGTCCAGCTGATCCCTCCGTTGCACCAACCTCTCCACGTGCAAGAGTTATATGCGTGCGCGACTTCATCACCATCGCCAAGCGAACCAACATCCTCGCCAACACTAGTTGGGGACTCGTCAGTATGGTCTAGACTTGAGGACTTGGACCCATTGACACCGGAGGACTTCCAATGGCTGCCTCTTCCTCGATCTGGTTCCTTGCCGAAGCCGCATTGCAACGCCCTAATGGCAGAACTGCGCAACTACTGGCACGCTGCAGTACCAACTCCGTTGCTGGAAGACGAACTAGTGGTTGTTGACCTTTGTGAGTACATTGCGAAGATCGATCACGAGTACGCCACGCAATGGTATGACAACATCGACGCACCGTTACTCTACATCCGCATTCAGATCGGGAAGGCGACCTGCGGCGCTTTGATTGATTGTGGAGCTACTCGGAACTACATCAGCCAAGACTTCATGGCACGCGCTGGCCTTGGGCCGCTCGTTCGAAGGAAGTCGCAGCCCACTCAACTCACGTTGGCCGACGGTCGTACACACAAGTCCATTGACCGGTGCGTTGACTCCGTCCCCGTATACTTCGCCCCGCATGCACACGAGGCCGTATCCTTTAACATCTTGGGCACAAAGTTCGACATGATTTTGGACCTGTCGTGGCTGTGCAGCGAGGACCACCCGGTGAACTTTTACCGCCGCACCGTTCACGTTCGTGACCGGAACGGGGTACTTGTCCCATGCATGGTCCCCCCACCTCACCCTTCGATTGGTTGTCACGTGGTCTCCATGGCAAGCATTTGCAACTCCATCGCACGGAACGACGTGGAAGTAATGGGCATTTGCTTCTTGCACGCCCTCCCTCCTCCCGACGAGCCAGCGGTGGAACAGCCACCGGATCCACGTATTGTAGAGCTTCTTGACTCCTATGACGACGTCTTTGAAGCTCCCGTCGGAATCTTACCGGATCGGCCAATTCGTCACGAGATCATCCTCGAAGACGGGGCCGTACCTCCACGCGGTTGTATGTACTGCATGAGCGAGGAGGAACTTGAAGTGCTACGAACGCAACTCGATGACCTCATTGCCAAGGGCTGGGTTCGCCCTAGCTGCTCGTCGTACGGTGCACCCGTTCTCTTCGTCTGGAAGAAGAACAAGGAGCTGCGCTTACGCATTGACTATCGTAAGCTTAACGGTCAAACCATTAAGAATGTCGGCCCGCTCCCACGAATCGACGGTCTTCTCGAACGCTTGGGCGGCGCCAAATAGTAAATACTTCTCCAAGTTGGACGTTAAGGCCGGTTACCACCAGCTCAAGATCCATCCAAGAGATCGCTACAAAACCATGTTCAAGACACGGTACGGGCACTTCGAGTGGGTCGTAATGCCATTCGGCCTCACAAATGCCCCGGCCACCTTCCAAGCGGCAATGACAACGAAGTTTCACGACATGTTGGACCGGTTCGTGCTCGTCTACCTTGATGACATCTTGGTGTATAGTCGGACTTTGGACGAGCACATCGTGCATCTACGTGCTGTTTTGGACAGGCTACGTAAGTACAAGGCCAACCGACCCAAGTGCGAATTCGCACAACAAGAGCTCGAGTACTTGGGCCACTTTGTGATGCCGCAAGGCATCTGTCCGCTCGCGGGCAAAATCAAGGCCATCCAAGATTGGCCGGAACCGACCAACACCACGGAAGTTCGCTCTTTTATGGGATCGGTCGGGTACTACCAACGCTTCATTGGCGGATATGCACGGATCGCCGCACCCTTGTCAAGATTGCAGTCTCCAAAGGTTCCCTTCCATTTCACTGACGAAGTCCGAACTTCGTTCCACAAATTGAAGACAGCATTGCTCCTCGCTCCCGTCTTGGGTATCTACGATCCCACCTTGCCTACGAGAGTGACTACAGACGCTTCCGGCTACGGCATGGGTGCAGTTTTGGAACAACACGACGGAGTAGATTGGCATCCGGTTGAGTATTTCAGCCAAAAGGTGCCTCCCATCAACTCGGTTGATGATGCGCGGAAGGAGTTGCTCGCTTTCGTCACGGTATCGGGAGATCCGGAGAGGATAACGCCTGCTGTTCGCTGAAGCCCGGGGCAACAGCGTCTGTCACTCACTGCGCCCGCATCAGGGGTCCTCAGCGACGCAACAGGGGGTGGGGTTCAAATCTTGCCTGTCACACCCCACCTGAATGGCCAGCCAGAGGGCTATCATGACACGGCCGAATAAAAGGGAAATTAGAGCATAAACAAAGGGGGGAGAAAAATCACAGACTTTCAATTCCAAGATTAGTCCGGACTTATCTCAAGGCGAGTACCGGCCTTTAGCAGATTTACAGGGGCATCTTCGTCTCTCCTCCCCCTTCCTCATCCGTGGTTTCTATCCCATGTGTGTGCGCAAGGAGGGATCTTTCTTCTGTGTGTGTCAATTCCTTGCTGTGTGACATGTGTGATGATGATGGTGTCAATCGGTTCTGGGTTAGATATGTCAGGTCATATCTTTGAGTCGTCCACTGTGCTACATTGCAACATTCCATGATTGTATGGATACAGATTGCATCTTTGATGTCATTTGGTATGTACGAGTCCTTATCATCACCTCGCTGGTCCTTTGGCTCCATTTGCACTGCTCTGTTGTTTCGAGCATGCATAATGTGAGAGGGTTCTGTTGTTATGAGATCTCGATGACAAACTGGTTTTACTGATAACATCTCTGCACATGCTGAACAGGTGACCCTGGTCTCGGAAAGAGCCAGCTGCTGCAGGCTGCGGCTGCTATTGCACCACGAGGAATCTATGTGTGTGGGAACACAACATCAACGGTTGGGCTGACAGTGGCAGTTGTGAGGGACAGCATGACTGGAGACTATGCCTTCGAAGCAGGTAAAGTGAGGATGCCAGACTGGAGCCATAGAAGGTGCAAGGCCGCGAGCATAGCCTGTACATAGTACACCTTGTAAACATTGTTGCAGATTTTGCTTTTCTGTCTCTTCATATGGTGGTACATTGAAAGCATTGCTGTAGATTTTGCTATTCCTCATCAAATTTGAAAACGATTGTGATTGATGCATTGATGTCTTTTCTAATGTGTGTGTGTGTGTTGTGTGCGTTTCCTTTTTTTTTTAAAGATAACTATTGAGTTGTGAGGCAGTCCTTGGAAGGGGCTCCCAATGGGCCCGACCAAAAGAAATTCCCGAGGCCTGCAGGTTCCACGTTTTGTACAGGCCACTTTTATTTTTTCCCCGCCGTTTTCCAGCCTCGCGACAGGTAAGTGGCTCAAATCGCGAACCACTTTGGCCAGGGTGTTTTCCCGGTGCCACTTGTGGCACGTTTTTTATTTTTGTATCACCGATTTTGTCGTTTTCTGTTTCATTTCTGCTTTGTGACTAGGACGAGCGTGAATCAGGCCCGTTGTGATTATGTTCGCGGTCTTTGGTTTGTCCACTTTGTTTTTGAGTTTCCGTCCGTTCGTGTCAGCTTCCGCACCGATGTTGGAATACAAGTACATAGTGGTGCCGAGCGGTTCTGGAACATTTGCATCTCGAGCCTCGCCGAACTCCTCATGAAATGCGCAAACTGAGAGTGAATCTTCCTATGGAGCATGAGAAGATATGCCACCGTTTTTTGTTTTTTTTTTCCGTTTCTTTTTATTTTTTACAAGGAGTTAAGAGAACAGCTCAGAAAAGAAAAAAAAAGAAAAAAAGAACAGCTTGTAAGGACCTGCCAAAACACGGACTGAGAACACAGCTGATGCTACATTTTCGACGCCACACGGGTCCTACCGGACCCGACATAGGGGTAGAGGGACACAGTAGGGCCAAAGGCCCGACCTTGGGGGTGCTACAGGCCGTAAAGGCCTTACCTTGGACCAGACCCGATGGGCCGGCCCAAACGATATTACCGTTTGGGCCTGGCGGCGCTCTTGAGGCTGCCGCCCGCCGGTTGGGGCTGAACCGTCCATCTGGATGGTTCAGGGCACGGTCAGGCCTCGCAGCATAGAGGCCGACCTTTGCCCACCGGTACAAAAGTACCGGTCCAGCCTCAGTGAGGCGATCGACCTACCGGCATTCCACCGGTACGGTATGGTACAGCGCGATACAGCGCTGGCGCTAAACTTAGCGCAGGAGCAGCGAGGAGCAGCAGCGCAGCAGCAGCGGCGACTGAGTGTACCGGCGGCCATCGCCTCCTGAGGTATCGGGAGTTGGAGGCCTCTCTCCTCCCTCCCCTCGCCAGTCCTCTCTCTCTCTCTCTCCTCCTCGGCTCCTTCTTCTTCTTCTTCTTCTCTTCAGACTCCATCTTCTTCTTCTTCTTCTTCTTCTTCTTCTTCAGATTGGAGACTTACTAGTTGGACAGAGATCAGAGTTGGACTTCGGTGGTATGAGACTGTGGTACTTACCGGATTGGAGACTTGGAGATTGTTGGGGTTGATACTTGGCGGCATCACAGTTCGGACACCGGTTACATTTGGACTCTGTATCTCCGACATTGGTGACTGATTGTCCTCGACATTTTGATCTGGTTGGATGACATTTTGGACTACCATATCGGTGACCTATCGGATTCTATCTCGGTGACCTATCGGTGCTGTCTACCTCCCCCACCTCCTTCGTCTCTCCTCCCACCTTTCATCTGTGTATGTGTGTACGGGATCTGGGCATCGTCCATGCTTGGCCCAGACCCCACCATCTCACGATTGTATGTGTGTGGAGTGATGCTATGTGAGTCAGTCTATGTGAGTCAGTCCGTTTATCAGACTTCCGCTGCATATATGCTCATCCTACATTGGTTGATCTTTGGTTCTGCCCATACTCATTGAAGTATGTAACAGCTGATTTCTGAGTTTTGCCGCTGGAATGAATGCCTTGCTGAGATTCCCGCTTTTTGCTGAGTTCTCAAAGTCTGTGTGTGTGCGTGCTTGCTAGTCTGCGTGCCTGTCTGAGTGCTTGTCGGCCTGAGTGTGTGTGTGGCCCGTCAGGGCACTCGTTTGTTTGGGATGCCTGTAGGGCTGGTACTTACCTGTGGCCGTGACTTTGGGGTTGCAGCGGGGAAAAACACTCAAGTGGCCGAAGGGGGCAGCTTTGGGCTCACTCAAGTAGCGGTGGTATAGGCTGTAGGTACTTGAGTAGCAGGTAGGCCGGTACCACTCTAGTAGCAGTAGATGTGTTGGGAAACAGAGGCCAAGAAGAAGAAGACAAAAAGTTGGTATTCTAGAGGCCCAGTAGCGGTATGCGAGGTCTAGGCGGGTACCAGTCCAAGTAACCTGAGTCTAGGGCCTGCACGGATGATATAAGAGTCTGCAATGATGTTTCTCTCCGAAAGGGAGGAGGTACCGGTTGCTTGGAGTCCACGCGGCCTGGAAGTCATCACCCAAGAGGCAGGTTGGTTGCTATATCTCCAGGAGCAAAGAGCTCCTCATTTTGCTGTGTGTGAGTTTGGCGTCACACTGCTGGACCAGTGGTTGGAAGCAGCACTGGTGTAGAGCAGCGCTGTGGGGAAGAGGAGCACCCAGTTCTCCACCTTGGCTATGGTGGAGGAGCTCGGGTAGGAGGAGGGGGGAGAAGGGGACTAGGAGACGGGAGCGCCAGGGGTACTTACCTGGCCATGGTGGATGCCATCTTCATCACCCTGGTACGCGGTGCATCTGGAAGTCCCCCGTTGCGGTATTGCTACATCAAATAGCTTCAAGGCAGAGTCAGGCATGGCGGCCTGAGAGGAAAAGGCCATAGCTGCTTTACATTTTCTTTTGCACGTCAGGACAAGGCCCTTAGTAGTCCGCCACAGCCTCAGCCTGGATGACTGAGTGCCTGGATTTTACGCATATCAACGCCAGTCGTGGACAATAAGCAAAAAAAAAAAAAAAAAAAAAGGGTTGTAGAACCCTATATGTTTAATTTATTTTTCCCGTCTTTAAATGTGTTTTTGAAAATTAGAAACAGAAACAGAAAGAAAAAGAACGAACCAAAGAGAAATGTTTTTTTCATGGTTGTCAACTGGACGTCCGGATCGGGATCCAGACGGTCCGGTCTGGATGTCCGGATCCTATGTCCGGTTTAAGGGGTCCGGTTGGGCCCCATTTCGATGCAGTTTTTGGTGCACCGTTGGGCCAATTGGACCAGGCCCTGAAGGGCCTGTACTTGCAATCTTGGGTGAGCTTCAGCTGGCCAAGGAGAATTGGTTGTGTGTGTGTGTGTGTGTTTTAGATTTTCCACCCAGGTGAATAGATTCAGAATCAATGCAGTCTTTGTCCTATTGCAGACAACAAGAGCATTTGAGATGTCCAACATATTAAAGCAATTTTATAATTAGACAGTTTTTTGGTTGTGCATGGGTCCTGGGGACCATCTCACGCAGATGTGTACATGTCATGCATCATCTTCACACGCAGTGATCAATAGTCTCAACCATAGACAAAGGTAGAGAAGAAGAGGACCGAGTCTCACAGCTTATATTATCAGAAATATGATTACAAAGCGTTTCAAAGTTCCCCTGAGTCCAGCGCTCATCAGCGCAACACAAATCTCTGTTCAACTCATCAATATGACTTCCAAGGCACCAGCGCTACCCCTGCAGATGGTCTCCCAATCATCAATATGGTCACAACTCATCAGCGCCACCTCTGCAGTTCACAACCAACTCAGGTAAGTGTCTCCCATAGCCAAACCTTGAATGAACACTATATATCTCAGTCCCTTCCTCTTACGATGCATACACATTCTCTACTCATGAGGATCTACTCTGAATACTACTCATAGCTACATACTAACCCTCTACTACTAATGCTAACTCGCTGGGCAGCTATGGCTGCATCACGTCCAGCGTACAGGCTTCTTCCTGCATTCAGCGCATCTTCTACCTCCAGCGCTGTTCCTCCTGACTCAGCGCACAAGTGCACCAGCACTTCCATGCATTGCAGCCAGTGGAGATCTGGCGAGGAATGAGGCTGGCAGCTTTCTTTATAGTTCTGGCCACTCCTCGCTGGGTCTGCATTGGCTCAATTCAGCCTGTCCTTTGTCCCAGACCCTGCATTGCATGTGTCCCAGTGTAGTCCCAATGAGGTTCGACTGCTGCTGAGGCCTCTCGGCCTAGATTTGGACTTCAAAGTCTGGATCTGGACTGACCCCTTGACTTAGACCAGAACTGGGACTGTGCCTATTGACTTTACTTTCGGACAGGCACAACTCTTAAACGAACAGACACATTTACTGCCTGAACAGACACTCTCCTTTTGCACGAACAGGTACACTGTCTGCACGTACAGACACACTCTTACCCGAACAGACATGACATACACAGCTCCTGGTGAACAGGTAAGTCATTTGACAATGCCCTTTGCCTTAGATTTAGATGTGCCTGTTGATAGAGAACTTGACCTTTGACCTGCTTTCACGTTTCTGAGCCCTGGCGAGATACCTTTTCACAGTGCTTTACTTTTTCAAGGCCCATGCTGCTTTATTTTTACAAGGCCTGAGGCCTATATCGGGTAAAGGCCCTTTTACTCTCGCCGGTACCCCTTTTACTGTGCCTCTTACGCACAAGGCTGCCCACGTTGATTGTGGTTATAATTAGACAGTTTTTTGGTTGTCCTTGGGGTACCCCTTTCATTGTTCTTGTACGCACAAGGCTGCCCACGTTGATTGTGGTTGAGCGGCAGCTGCCACATCCCTGTGTGCCTTCACAGCCCAGTTGCACGTTATTTCAGGAGGCAGAGTAAAAGGGAAGGTATGCTCCTGTGCATCTCTTCAGAGCTTCATACTCCTGTTCATTTCACTTCAGATCTTCAGCTTATACAGTCTTTGTGTCCGTCCTTCATCGTCATACTTCCATTCATTTCATTTCTGATCTTCATATCGTCTATTCTCTTAATGATGCTCATTTGTATGTATTTGTTAGTAGTACAAAGGGAGTGGAGGGGAGGGTGGAGGGTAAGGGATAGAAGGCGGAGTTCTATAGGAGTATGGGGCAGGGGAGGTAGGGGCAATGGGAAGGAAAGAAATATGTGGAGGGCAGGATAGAGTATGACATGCAAAGAGCAGGGGAGAGGTGTATGGCGGGTTTCACATATTTCTAAATATTCACCGCTGAAACAGACTACTCTAGCAAAAGAAACTATGGCGAGTGGCCACCCCGACAGACCGGACAGGACCAGTTCGGATGTGGGCTATGGAAGCACCGCATCCAATTTTTGCAGTCACAGTTGCCGCATCGAATGGCACGGCGCAGACAGATGTCACAGGCTACGTGGCTCGTACATGCTAGGAACACAGAGGCACATCGACCGCAATTATAGAGGCATTGCCGTTCCAGCCCCTGTCTGCAAATTGGACATGACATGTCGGGGTGCCGTACATGAGTACAGTACTGACTGTCATCGTATGTATGGAAGCAAAAACTCGCATGGACTATCCCTTCATAATCCTCACAGCACAAGGCATGCAAACCACATGCCAGTTGAATCTCAGGCTGGTCATCACAAAACGGCATGGAGCATCTTTCTTGGGCTTCCTCAGTATGTATTCCTTTTCTATGGGCAGACGACGACAGGGAGGATCGGTCCAACACAAGGGCGTTCAGCTGCCGCAGGATATGATCCGCAACAGCTCGCCCTGGTGGTGATGTGTGTGTGTTGTCATATTCGCTATACACTCAAAAAAAGCATGACTGTGCCAGACTGTTTCGTCGGACTTTCACCGACTCATCAGGAGTTTGAACCCCGACAGTCGGCCCAGGATTAAAGTGACTGATGGATAAGGACTCACGACATCGCCCAGAGTTAGCGACGCCCCTGAGAAAAGTGGTATGTGTGTATGTGTGTGTGTATGTGTGTGTGTGTGTGTGTGTGTGTGTGTGTGCACGACACTGTGTGTGTATGTGATTGTGTTCAAAATAAGTCGGATAATACAACTACAGCAGCGTATGTCTGTTTTTTTTGTTTTTTTTTTTAATTATTATCCGGACATCCGGACCTGCTCATTCATAACCGGACCGTCTGGTTCCGTATGTCCGGTTGTCCGGATCGGTGTCCGGATTACCGGACGTCCGGATTAATCCAGACATGGGTCCGAGCCCGGTGTCCGGTGTCTGGATGTTCGGGTCCGGGGCAACCATGTTTTTTTTTTTGTTTTCCTTTTTGCAAGGATTTTTTTTACGGGGAAAAGTGGGGGGAGGGGGAAATAAAAAAATATAGGGCTGTAGATCGTTTTGCCAAGGTTACATCAAAATTCCTTACCAAATTTAAAACAAAAATTAAAATTAGAAAATATCTAGGCGACCAGCCGGGCCGCCCGGGTCCCGGGTGGCCAGCCCGTGCAAGGACCAGGGAAGGTCCCAGCCAAAAAAAAAGAAAAAAAAA
>BFEA01000237.1:1950259-1960915 GCA_003427395.1 Chara braunii
AGAGGCTATATGCCCAGCAACCATTCTATCTCTCTGGTTGAAGATATAGTCCGATGCCATTAGGAAACTAGTGGTTGAATTGACCCGAGCTTATTGTCGCGTTCATCTTCATTGAGTTTGATAGATGGCGAAGAGAGAAACAGGGACGCGTCAGCGGAGGGGAAGGGAAGGGGAGGGGGAGGGAGGATTATGATGGAGTGGGGCTCAAAAAGGGAAAAGTTGGGGAATTGGTCCTAAATGCAAGCATGTGAAGGCAAACGGTAAGAATAGTAAGCACAACAAACTGGGACACCAATAGGGATAAATACAGGAGTCAAACAGATTGCCGAAGTTACAAGATGAAGGCATGAAGAATGCTAGATACGTGGGACATCGGGAACGACAGGGAGATCGAGTAGGGGATGTAGGAATGAGAAATAGGGAGGTAAAGGAGTGGATACTGGAAGGGTGTAGGGGACGTAGGAATGGGAAATAGGGAGGTACGGGAGTGGATACCGGAAGGACACAAGGGGATTTCAAATGGCTCTGAGACAAGCAGCCTGTGGCTGCTAGAGACGTCCCTTCCACGCTCTGCCTTTCTTGAGGCCTTCCTGCTGCGCGACTGAGTGCTGCCAGCAAGCTTGCCGAGCAGGAGAAGAACCCCTGAAGGAAGGCCACGGTTTGGGGGGTGGGACGCCCCATAGCAGCCCCTCCCTTGTATGGCCTACTCGAGCCACAAGTGTAAAGCCGAACTATTTCTAGATTATTTCTCTCCTTTCTCATTGGAAACATGCTTGCCAGTACTAAGCAACTGGACTGACGCCCCCTAGAATAAAAGTGGCACCTTGCTCTTGGGGGGGAAAAAAAAGAAAAAGGCATATGACCATGTTGATTGGGACTTCTAAGTCACTGCCGACGCAAAATGAACTGGTCCTCGCTTTCGTGGATGGGTGGGGATCCTTCATCACAACACCAACAGCCAGGTGCAGATCAACGACACCCTGTTCTTGGGGTTAAAAAAAAAAGAAAAAGGTATATGACCATGTTGATTGGGACTTCCTAAATCACTGCCTACACAAAATGAACTGGTCCTCGCTTTCGTGGATGGGTGGGGATCCTTCATCACAATGCCAACACCCAGGTGCAGATCAACGACACCTTGGCCCCAGAGATTCGATTGCAACATCCAATTCGGCAAGGGGACCCCTTAACACCCTTCCTCTTCTTGATTATAATGGAGACCCTATCAGCAAATCTAAGGAAAAACAAAAATGTGAGGCAGACTGAAGTGACACGGATTTCGGAGGAGGCCATCTCAGTCTGCTCCCTGTTTGATGACGAGGTCACGATCATGGTAGGAGCCGATGTTCAGAATGTGGAGGTAATGGATAAGTTATGTACCGTATTGGACAACTGGGGGAACAACCTTGGGGTGGTGGATGCACCATGAAGGGGGGCGCCAACCTGATACCCCTAATATAAAATAGCTCCCCTTGGACGTGTCGGGTGTGACCATGACAGCAATGGGCAAGCCAGTCACAAATGATGAATGGGTAGGGAAACAGGCCTTGGCTAACCTAGTTCAATGAAAAGACAAACGCACATCCATATTCGGGCACATACTCGTGATCAATAACGTGGGCTTGGCATCTACATGGTACAAGTTGGTGTTGCGGCCACTAAGCGAGGGAGCGCTCAAGTCTCTCAAGAGACAGGCTGCAGCCTTCCTTTGGAGGGGGGATGGTGAGAATAGTTATGACATCAGCCGAGTGGCCTCGGACTTGGCAATTTGGCCCAAGAACAAAGGGGGGCTGGGCATTATAGACCCCTCCACCCAGTACTGAGGGGCTGGTGAAAAACCTCCTCCACAGCATTGGGGAGGGGGTCGGTCCGGTAGAGGGAGCCTCCTCCAAGTCCGGATGAGTCGGGGCCAGAAGTCATCATGTTGCAGTTTCTCCCGAAGGGTAGCCTTTGACCAGCTCCCCCCGCAGGGCTTTTCGGGGATACTTCAATACCGATCGTCAAGCCGGGTGATGAGGTCCACAGTGGGTGGGGCTTCGGCAACCGATGGATCATGAAGTCACAAAGCCGGGTAATGTGGAGCTCAGTCTCTCCATGGAGGGGGTGTGTGAAATGAGGAATCCTGCCAGTTGGAGACCTCTGGGACCAAATGGCAAATGAGTAGAAATCACCCGAACAGCTACGGAGAGAGCTGCGGTATTGCCACCAAATAGAAACCTCGCTTGCCGAATTACTAGAAGCTCTTCCAATAGCCCTGTATACCACTGCTTCGAAAAGGCCCTGAGCTGTTGGAAGGCGACTGGGTAGGAGTGGTGCGTGTCACAAACAAGTAGGAATGGATCACCTGGTATGACCAGGTGACATATTGGTTGAGAATTACTCCTTGGGGCCTGCAAGACAGTTTAAGGGCAGCAAAGCCCCCCTTCAATGGAAAGACAAGGATCAAGTCTTCCAGATCCATGTGATAGGCGAGGAGGAGGAAAGACGTGGTTTTATGCCTGACCCCCAATTGCGTCCCTTCCTTTTCACCCACTGGAATGGCAGTGGGTGGTACCCACCTGGCCGAATAACAGGGCACCCCCCAAACCGATGACCCTAGTAAAGCTCAGTGTCAAAACAGCCTACAGGATGCTCTGGATCAAGCGGAACCTACGGGATGTAATCATAGAACAATGGGCTGGGCACCTCAATGTGGATAGCATTGTCCCGTTAAATGGTTAAAGGAGCAGAAGCTCAAACCGGCCAAGATATCCGCTCTACAGTGGCAGATCGCCCACCGCTGCCTGCCTACCAATGATTGGATCATCGATCACACGATTCACACCCACCTAGAGCAAAAAGGTAGGGCCCTGCCATCTTGTAATCGATGTCTCTCCAGCTTCCCCCCATGGAGGAGAGCGAAAACAACCGAATATGTTTTCCTCCAATCTCTGTCCTCCGTCCCAACGTGGCAGTGCTGGGACAGGATATGGCAATTGATAGTCCCCGGGACAGTCTGGCCATGGGATTGGCGGGCCATCTTGACCGGATATTGGTCGGCCTTCCAACAGGACACACTTGCAAGAGCATGTTTAGACTGGGGTGCAGAGCTAGTGGCAATGTTGCATCCTTGCAATGGAATGGGCCAGGGTAGAAGGGGAAGAAATAACATATCAAACCGGATGACAGATTCAAAGCGGAATCTCGCACCAATATCAGATAACCAAAAAGAAATCGGACCTACTCCATTCGGCAAAGGACATCAGGCTTGTCATTACCCAATTCTGTTCGAACTGTCTTGGAGGGAACCAAGGGGGCTGGGTAGCAGTGGTGTCATGGCCTGGCCACCCACGGAAGGAAAAGCAAACAGAGGAGCTGGAGCAGGAATCGTTCAGTAGGGATTATCGACTTACCTTCAAAGATTGGACATCAATTGACTCAAGTGTGGTCTTGCGTCCATTCGCAGAGTTCCTTGTCCCCTTCCCCCCACACGGCCTCTGATGGTGGAACGACTATAATGGGTAGGGGACGAGGCCAGGCAAGGCAGGACTGGGCCCTGGGTCACTGGTGCCCCCCAGACTGGCCCGGGGCAACCCGGCTGGCCCTTCTGTTTTCCCAGTCTAATGTTGTGCTTAGAGCTGAGTTCTCAGCGGAAGCCGGGTGATGGCCCTGATGTCCTGTAATATCTAAATTAGTAAATTGTCCTTGTATTTCATAAGGGATGTTGGGCCCGGTTCCCAGCACGTGCTGCTCCCCATGAGTAGATTGGAGCGTTGTTTTCAACAAAAAAAAGGCCCAGATGCCCACTAAGTTGCAAAGGAGGGCTAGAGTTATTAAAGAGTTTGACTTTGAGCTCAAACCGGTGAATGTCGCTGATGCATTGTCTAGAAGAGCAGCTTTCTTTGGAGCTAACACTACTTACCTAGAGACGGATGCCGACTTGCAGCAGCGTATTCAAGAAGTCTATCGGACTGATTCGTACTATAGGGAGACCATGCAAGGTGTAGTGGAGAGGCCACAAGGCTGGCCATGTTACCGGATCACAAATGGGTTGTTGTTCCGGGCTTCCAATGTCACTGATAGGCTCTGCATTCAGAATACTGAGCCTATCCGGAGCACCATTTCAGTAGAGTGCCATGACACATAACATTTCGGGTGGAGAAAGACATTCACTAAGTTGATGAGATTGTTTGACTGGCCCGGAATGAAAGCACATTGCATCTGCTATATCCATGAGTGTCGCGTGTCAGAGGAACAAGAGTACGGTATAAGCCCTGTGAGGACTCCTGAAGCCATTGTTGTTCCCAACAAGGCCTGGGGAATCAGTTTCCATCGCCTTCATGGACGCTGGGGTAAACAAGAATAGTTAGGTTATGGTCTTTGTCGACAGATTTAGCAAGTTTGCAGTAACTACCAGCAGAGGCTAGGTCAGAGTTAGGTATTGGAGAGTTTTTCGATCATTGGGTCAAGGACAATTGCCACCCGCTTAGTATAGTTAGTGACCAAGATGTCCAGTTCACCAGAGAGCAGTGGCAAGGACTGATGAAGGTGTATAGTCACTGCTGGCCATTCGTCGGGTAGGCACCCTGAAATGAATGGACAGACTGAACAGATGAATAAGATACTGCAGCAAACTCTTCGGATGTACATTAGACCGGATCAGGTTGATTGTGACAAACACTTACCTCACGGGGCAATAGCATACAACAACTCAGTGCACTTGTGTACAGACCACACCCTGAATCAGCTGCATAAAGGATAGCAGCCGCCTAGGCGGATAGACTGTCTGAATGCTGATCAGATGCAGCAATTGCCACCCAGCACATGCGAGTTTGCTGTGCAGTACGAGAGAGACCTTCCAAAAGTCAAGGAAAGAATTAGACATATAGTAATACACAGTATAAGATGATTGAACAAGCTAACAAGAATTGAGGCCCTTCACAGTTTGCTGTTGGAGATCTAGTGTGGCTGAAGTCCAAAGAGTTTGTGCCTGAAGAAGGGATCTCTCAAAAGTCACTGCCAGCATATAGAGGGCCGTGGGAGATCATTGACGTCAAGCGAGACGGACTCATCCTACACAGTGGCAGCTCCCCCAAATCTGAGAACTTACCCCCGTATTTCATGCATCTAGGCTGCTCCCTTGGATAATGGCAAGTCATTCCCCTCTGGCCCATCTATGATTCGTCCTGAAATGGATGGAACCCTCAGAACAGGTTGAAGAGGCAGACCACAAAAGCAATTCAAGGTTAGATGGCAATACCAAGATCTGGACCAGGATAGGTGGTTCACTAAGGACCAGCTGCTCAGGTCGTATCTCATTATGAACAAGCCTTGAGAGGAATCAGGTTTGCAGATAGGTGAAACTTCTCTGAGGAGTTCGAATTTAGGCTGACGGGAGTGATACCCCTGGTTCAGTTCCGAGTCCCAGTCCCAGGTCCCAGGTCCCAGTCCTGAGTCTGAGGTCCCAGTCCCGATTCCCAGGTCCTAGTCCTGAGTCCCAGTCCATGTTCCATTAGTGGTTCCAGCCACTTGTACAATATTCACGAATACTCTAGAAGAGTAGTTTTCGTCATGGTAACCGACCGGACGTCCGGACCGGTTTCCAGACACCCCCAAACATTATGTAGGGGTCCGGTGTCCGGTCCTGGACGTCTGGAACGGCCCCCCCCATGAAAAAAAAAAAAAAGAAGGGGCCGCCAAGGACGTTTTTCGGGTCCGCGTCGGCCCCGGAAAAATAGTAGGCCGATTTTTTTGTTTGTTTTTGCCCTACCGGACACAGGTCGAAGGCCGGACCCACCACAGTCCTGTCTCTTATACACATCATCTAGATGTGTATAAGAGACAGCCATTACTCTTCTTCCTCCTTCATACCTCCGATTCTTCTTCTTCTTCTATGAGAGAGAGAGATTATGGGAGTTGGGACTAGGTGACATTGGGGATGATTGCCCAGACTTGAATATTGTATTTGGACAGAGACATTCGGGGTTATTTTTCGAGACGATCTATTGACGGCACTATTTCAGGGTAGATGTCTCCTCTACATCTTCCCCCACTTCATCTCTTCCCTCCTCCTTTCGTCTGTGGATGTATACGAACATGGCAACCTTCCTCTATGTATGCATCGCCATGTCCCACACCCGTGATTGATGATGAATGAATGTGCAGTCAGTTCGAGTCATGCGGAGTCAGATCTTTATGTATCAGTCTTCCACTGCATTGTTATTGCTCATTCTCCTTCGGTCCGTTCTTAGGTTCTTCCCTCCTCCTTTCGTCTGTGGATGTATAGAGACATGGCAACCTTCCTCTATGTATGCATCGCCATGTCCCACACCCGTGATTGATGATGAATGAATGTGCAGTCAGTTCGAGTCATGCTGAGTCAGATCTTTATGTATCAGTCTTCAACTGCATTGTTATTGCTCATTCTTCTTTGGTCGGTTCTTAGGTTCTGCGCCATGCCCCACTGATGTTTCTGGGCATGCGACATATGATGACCACAAACCGCTTTAGACCTCTGTAAAGTTTAAATTCCGTTTACCCCATTTAGGGCCCCTTCCCCCCACCCCTCGCCCACCTCAACCAATAGCACTGAAAAACAAAAAAGAGCTCCGATTTGGGCTGGTCTTCCTAGATGCAGAAATGCCCTATTGGCGATCCAAAAAAAAATAAAAAAATTGACAATCTTTTAAGCTGCCCGTGCTGATCCAGGCGGGTGGAACTGGGCAACATGCCCAGAGCCCGGCCAGGTGTCTCAGGTGACCTAGATGAAAACCACATCCGGTTCCTTTCCTGATCTTTACGGCTTAGGTGATTTCAGTGGTTTACTTTAGAACGACATTGAGGACAACTTCAGACACAGTTGCTGTCACCACTCCCAAGAAAAGAAAAAGGAAGGAAAACGGAAAAGAAAGAAAGATTTTTATTTTATTTTATTTTTTATTTTTATTTTTACAACTGAATCTTCCTCCCCAGGAAATTCCACCTACTCCCGTTTTTTGTCAGTTCTCCCCATCACAACCCTCACGCCCTCAGTCCTACCTCAATGTCTACCTCTCAGGCCATCAACCCTCTACCATCTTTTGGTGAGATGACTTGACTGGGCAGCGGTTGCAGTCACCCACGCTCAGCAGGATATCACATGCAGCCCTGGTTGAAGCTTTGTAGTATGGGTACTTTGGAGTTTGGACAGTAGGCGTGATCCTTTTCTGAAGAGGCCTAAACCCCAATGCCCCCAGGATTTTGTACCCAGGTCCCCATTTGGACATTAGGTGTGATCCCTTTCAGAACAGACCCTGTGAGTAAACCCCCGATGCCCTTCCTCCCCAGGAGACCCCACCCACCCCTCTTTTTCGTCCGTTCTCCCCATCACACCCCTCACTCCCTTAGTCCTACCTCAGTGTCCACCGCTCAGGCTGATCAACCCTCAATCATCTTTTGGTGAGATGACCTGACTGGGCAACGGTTTCAGGCACTCGCGCTCAGCAGGGATATCACGTGCAGCCCTGGTTGAAGCCCTGTATTCCTTTTCTGAACAGGCTCCGTGAGTAAGCCCCTGATGACCCCAGGATTTTGTACCCGGGTGACCTTACCCGACACCGAATTGGGAATGCTGCGGAGCCTTTCCGCATTGTTCTGATATTGTGTCTGTTGACTAATATCCTCTCCAATGATAGCCTTCGCAAGCTTTTTCAAGAAGGCTCTAAGTATTGGTTGAATGGGGAACTGCTGATGTGCTCCGGGTAATGGCACTCGGAGTTGATGAGTACATTGCCAATTACAAAAGGCTGTGGGCCAGACATTTTCGATCTATTCTTTCGCGTTTCTTTCTTAGAAGTTGAACAGCTGGCGTTCTGCGATCCTCACACATTGTCAATCCAGTGCATCTTCGTTCTCCAGTCATGTGAGCCGGCCACGTTTACACCCATATTGATACCCTACCTTAAAGCGAAGATGTTGGAGAATGTATAAAGCAAAAACGGTGTCCGGGCTTGAATCAGTTGTCGATTGGCCATAATACGGTCCTCGAATCCATGTTCAGGGCATTGCAGCGTGAATGCATGCGACCATGCAGAAGCGCATAAGCATGGGCTTCATCAACAAATTTTGCCACAGTATTCAGAATGCAGTCATAAGGAAGGTTGGTGTATATTGTGGTAAAATCAACAATGCGAGGAGAGGGGCCATGAAGAGACAATGCATTGTTTTTCAGGTCGATCGCCACTTCATCAGCACTCTGAATGATCGAGCACTGTTGAACACCAACCTATGGATAGAGCGCAGTGTCTTTCTCGTGAAGAGTAGAGACGACTCCTTGCAAAGCAGTGCTGAGATAGGGGGAATCAGTTGTTGTACTAGCCAATGATTTGTGAGGAGGTCGTTCATGAATGGTGCAAATTGTTGGATGAGATGGAGCGCGCAGGGGAGCAACAATGTTATTTTTCGTTGTGGCTCCAAAAATGTTGTGAAGAGGTGGAGGAGATTTGCGAGCTTTGAGCACGTATTAAAGGAACACTAGCTGGGACGCTTCGCAAATTATCGGTGTTTAAATGGGGACAAGTGTTGGCCCATAAATTTCTAATCTGACATTGTATCGGGATGAAGCATGCTTTGTTGATGGCATTCGTCAACATGATCTTCAAGCCGCTCAGCAATACGCCTTCACTTATCGCCTCATTGATGATGTTCTTTCATGGGGGCAATTACCTCCTCCTTCAGAGCACTATGGGCTTGAGTGGAAGGAAACTACAGTGACAAATGACTCGTGTACCTTTTTAGGTATACATCTACGGGTCCATTCTGATGGCTCGCTTCGCATGAGAGTCTTTGATAAAGATGCTGCTTGAAACTTCGCTGTCAGTCATTATCCGAGTGCAACCTCCAACATTCCTTCCCATCAACCGAATAGTATGTTCACTGGTCACTTGAGCAGATTTGAAAAAGTCTATAACAATTGCAAGGACTTTCAAACTGAGGTTCCCTATGATTCGTTATCCGAGTGCAACCTGAAAAAGTCTGTAACAATTGGAGGGACTTTCGAAGTGAGGCAACAAAACTCACTTGTTGCATGCTTTCTCATGGGCATTCCCCACCAACCCTTGCTAAGGGGTGGACCTGCTACATACGCTCCCGCCAACACGGCTATTCTACACATGTGACGCGTCTCTCTCAGTTCTGAAGCACGTTGCGATGGGTCTCCATCATCCACGTCCGTCTTTGCCCACATGATGCTCTCGTCCTGCCCTTGCTTGCTCATTTGCTGCTGTTGTAGTTTCCAATGCCGCAGTTTCCACTGCAGCAATATCTAATGCTCCAATTTTCACTTCGACATTTTCTACTACTCCGGATTCCACTACTGCAGTTCCTATTACAACTTCCTCTGCTCCAGCTTCAGTACAGCAGTTTCCATAGCTGGAATTCCCCGTACGATACTTTTTGCTGGTATAGCCTCCTCTGCCACAACTGCAGTGCAAAAAATATGACAGTCTCTCCAACGCTCATGTCCTTCGTTTCAAAATCTTTCCCAATCCACCCCCCTCTCATCTCTTCTTGTGCTTGGCTGCAGACAACTGCATTCCTCCTCTCCACCCCAATCTCCTCCACGGTCTTGCTCGCAAACAGACTCTCTGGTTCCCATTGTTCCCATTGTTCCACCTTCGTTGCCGTAGACATGTTCACCTTCAGTTTGCAACACCACGACTTCTCGTATTTTGTTCGTCGACGGCATGTGCCGCATCTTCACTTATCTGGTGATTGGCTGCCTGTTTCTTTGTTTGCACCAATTCTCTTTGTGCAGCAGAACCTATGCAATTCCTTTTGTTCCAAACAACAATATTCGCTCATATGCCTCCTGCAGACAGTCTAGCTGCCTGCAGGAAGCCATGGCACCATGTTTTATGCACTTCAACGTTAGATATTCACGAGTCACCTGTACAACAGGATGTGGTCCCTGCCCAGGGTACAGTCCCGCTTCCAAGGGCAGTCCCTACTTAGTATGCAGCCTCTGCATGCATTGCGAGTCGATATGAGTTAGCCCTGCGTCCGCGCGGTTTTATACTAAGTCTCACGCGCGTCGCCTATCCGATTTCTGCATCGGAAGGTTATGGGATGGCTATTGAAGGACTAGGATTGTGTGTGCGTTGTTTTGTATTGTATCGCTTCGGGCGTGTGTGGGTGTGTATGTTTTATTTTTAAGTTCTTAGCATGGTAACTCGTGGTGAGTAGAGTACGTCCTAGTCGACCGATGACGACCCGCTCTTGGGACTTCACCCTCCCAATGCGTCGGTTCGCGTACGGGTCCGACAAAGGTGTAAAACCGCGCGTACCCCCTATGCTACAGCGAACGAGAAACGCCCTCGGCTGGTCCACCTCTGCGATTGCAGCTGATTAACTTTCATACTGTGGACTGGTAGCGAGGTGGGGATACGCCCACCGAAGGGAGGTGGCAACGCAAGCAGTGTACGTAAGCGGGGTCTCGGTCTACGAACGGAGGCAGCGCTTCCGAAGAGGCTGAACAGCGGTCGAGTGCGGGGAGGAGGGGCGTGAATCCAGCGCTCGTGAGCTCAGGCGTCCGGAGCTGTGCACGGTGGCGAGCCGTAGTCCAGCACGAGAGAGAGGGGGAGCAGGGAGAGAAGGAAGGAGCACGGTCGTCTTCTACAAAAGGTGAGGTCGCTCGAACCG